>WUQG02003113.1:0-12250 GCA_011317285.2 Androctonus mauritanicus | reverse complement strand
AACATGTTTTAAGATATCCTCTTGGTTTTTAATTACTTTACCATCTTTGGTTTTTAAAGCAAAAATCCTTTTTCTTCTGCAGCAAAGATGCTTTTTTACAGATTTTATTCCTTTGTTTTTCTCAATGGATTTTTTAACTAAGTTAGAATTGTACTTTCTGATATCTTCAGTGATATACTTTCTCTTGTTTCTCATTCTTTCTCTTGTTTTATAAAGTTCAGCATATTCAATTTTCTTTGAAAGGGCATTTCCATTTATCTTCATTTGTTCAGTATTAATTTAGTTCTTTCATATAATTTATCATTTTTGATCTGTCTCTGTTTTCTGGCCACTTCAGTAGCAGTTTGCATCAGTATCTTAGTTACATTTACATTTAAGTGTTTTGTATTTATATCCTCTATCAAGTTTGTTAATTCAGTGAATCTAAATACTATAAATAACTCAACACACATAACAGTTGTGATAAAACTCATTTAATATATCGAACGTTTTCGGCAATACAAATTGTTGCCATATTCAGGCTTTAAACAGTAAGAAAACGGCTAAGAACTTTAGAATAAATGAATATAATACAAATTTTAGTAAAAAAGTTACTATGGAAACCGTAAATTTTAGTACAAAATACGTAATATGTCGTAAATATAAATATTATATAAATGTATTTTAATATAATATAAATATAAAAATATGCCTACAATGTTATCAAGGCATTTTTTAAGGTGGAAAAGTTTCTTTAAATAGTCAATACTTATAAATAATTGAGTCTTCCTATGTTTATTCTAAAGTTCTTAGCCGTTTTCTTACTGTTTAAAGCCTGAAGATGGCAACAATTTGTATTGGCGAAAACGTTTGCTATATTAAACCAGTTTTATCACAACTGCAATGTGTGTTGAGTTATTCATAGTATTTAATGAGTGTGAAAAAGCAGTATAATAGAAACTGTTATGGATCAGTGAATCTATTTTTAAGTTCTATTTGGAATAAATTTTAGTTTGCTTTTAACTTACCAATATCAATTCTACTTCTGGATCTTTTAAACATTTTCATTTTTTACATTGATATGCACTTTGCATCTAAACATTCAGTGATCACTACCTGTATTAAACTTATTTAACATTGTGCAATCTTCAATTAAATATTTTTTGTTTATTAGAATATAGTCAATTTCAGCTGTTCCACCATTTGAGTTATGCCAAGTCCACTTTTTTTGGATTTTTCTTAAAGAAGGAATTCATAATAAGTTCTCACTTTCTGCAAATTCAACTAATCTTTGTCCAAGTTCACTTCTAATTCCTTTTCTAAATTTACTAATAACTGATTCACCTTGTAACTGAATGCCAATTTTTGCATTGAAATCTCCCATTATAATGGTAAATTGTTGTTTTCTTCCTCTATTTTTTTCTATTTTCTCATAAAATTCCTCAGCTTCTTCATCCATATAGTTTGTAGTAGGGGGCATAAATTTGAACTTCCTATTTTGTAGATATTTTTAAAACCAGCCTAGAGACTCTGTCTAAATTACTGTTAAATTCTCCAATGTTGTCCTTCATTCTTTTGTTTATCAAAAATCCACTTTCACTACATCTTCCATCATCTGTACCTCTATAATACAAAAGGTTTCCACTTTTTAATTCTAATAATTCTTCATCTTTACATCAAACTTTACTTAAACCTAAATATCCCATTTAATATGTTTTAATTCCTTTTCAATTTCTAGAAGTTTTCCTTCGGTGCTGAGGATTCTGCAGTTGTAACTTGCTAAATAAGATCTAGAGCAGACTCAGTGATTCTTCACACACATTGCCATCCTGTACACCTGCTTGCTGCCATCAGCAGAGACATTCCAGCAGCTGGGGACTGAGGGCCTTAGATTTGTTGAACTATTCATTATGCTTGAAGGTTTTAATCAAAACACATCATGCAGACCAATGCTGGCTGGTGTGAGCCCATCTGTGTTCATTCCTCATATTAAAGAAACATTGAGTACTAGCACCTGCACTACATGAAGATATGGATTGGACACTAGGTTTTGATCTTATTCAGTTCCTCTAAGGCCTTACGGGAAATTAGAGGGTCTGCTCCTAATTAGCAATCAAAAATCATTCTGCAGCCAACTGAGAATATATATAAGATTAATTCTTATAATAGGAAGTAAATTATAGACTTGTATAATATTACAATAATTACATATTATAGTTTACCTACAAGGCAGGAAATACATTCAGCACTTAATATTTTAATTTTACAATAATTAATTATGTAGGTAAATTTAACTTACATAACATTGCCATGAATATATATCTTACCTAATATTTATGTTCAGGGCAATGTTGCCTAAGACTTATGTTTTTGTTATTGTACTATATTAAAAAGGATAAAAGTTGAATTAATCTTTGACAGTAATGAAATTTTAATAATTGGATGTAATTTTTATTAATAATATTGAGATATTTTAACAACTGCCTAAATTCTATAAGTTCAATTAAAGATTAAATACAGCATTATTAGTAGTTAAATTTTTTTTTTAAATTAACTTAACTGCTAGTAGTGGTGTGTTTAATCTTTAAATAATATTAATGCATCTCTAAATTAGTTAATAATTGTGAAATTTGATTTATGTACAGTAAAACACACACACACACACACACACACATTATATATATAAAATGTGGAATGTATTCCTGCATTATACAGAGGCCAAATGTATTATATTAATTAATTAATGATTTTATTAATAATATATTTATAATTTCTAACATTTTTTATATAGTGATTTATGTATATTTTACTTAGACATATAATGAACATATGTTTGAATATCTTATATTTATAAATTGTTTTTATTATATTATGTTATATATTAAGAGAGAGAATGCATTCTCTTCATACAACTTGTTTTCATAAAAAAAACTCATTTTTTAATACATATTAAAAATAAATGATAAGAAGTGATGTTATTGATATTTAAAATCTATTTTACACATACAGGTATAAATATGAAAAAATAAAATAATAAAAAATTTGAAATGACAAAGCTTTAATTTCTGATTCAAATCGATATACCAAACTTATGATGAATTTGCAAGAAACAACTATAAAACAGAGTTGGACACATATAAGAAGAATGTGAAGAGTATGCAGTGACAATAGCAAAAATAAACAGCATGGATTTATGTAACTAATTAAATATACAAAATAATTAGTACGTTAAGCATATATAATTCAAATTAATTGAGATTAACTGATTTTAACTGCTAATTATTTTGTATGTGAAAGCCAATGTTATCTAACTGACAAAGGTAAGATATCCAATACAGTACATATCTATTAAATCTCTCTAAATTTTTATCCTTGCAAAAATCTTCTCTTGAGCAATGATTATATATATATTATTTTGAAATGTCAAAAAAATTTCCAATTTATGCTGAACAGCAAAATTTTATTACTAATATATCCTAACTATAATATATATTAAAAATTTTTATCTAAAACATCAGTTTTGTATTTTCAAAATCTAAAAATTATTACTCAAAATTAAAAATATATATTTTCGAATTAAATATATAATATCTATAAAAAAACAAACCAATAACTAATAATTTATATTTATTAAAAATAATAAATTTACTGGAAATCTAATTAGTGATATGCCATTCCAAGATTTTAAGAACAGGTTTAGTTTTTACAAAACTGGTTAGCATATTATCATTTGTAATTACTGTCCGAATATTTTAAAACATCAAATAAATGCAATATTGCATATTTGTTTAGAATGATCACCAGTTAGATATTTGGTAAAAAATATTATTTTTTTTTATAACCTTGAAGCAATTCCTAATTTATATCCTTCGTTCTT
Organism: Androctonus mauritanicus; assembly: GCA_011317285.2. Classification (NCBI taxonomy): domain Eukaryota; kingdom Metazoa; phylum Arthropoda; class Arachnida; order Scorpiones; family Buthidae; genus Androctonus; species Androctonus mauritanicus. The sequence goes on along the minus strand of WUQG02003113.1, from coordinate 8,394 downwards.
TAATTTTTCTAAAATATCTGGGACATCTTTATAACATTTAATCTTCTTTCCTGAACTATCATAAATAAATCCATCACTGCAAATATAAATTTTTTTTTATTAATATTTTAATTTTAAGCAATCTGATTATTTAATATAATCTATAAATTCATATAGATAAAACACTACCTCTTCTTAATCATGGGTGGAGTGACATGAGTATCAATCCAAAATGGCCATAAAGTATAATCTGTTAATTATAATTTTATTATAAAATAAAATACTATAATATGAACTATTTTGTTTTTATCAATTTTAAATTAATTTTTGCATAGTTTAAAATTTTAAAATAAGATTTAACATTAATATTTAATGATTTTAAACTGTTGCTAGGCAGTTTTTAGTAAGCATTATATATTAGTCTCATTTCCAGAAAAAAAGATAAAAATAACTTAATGAGGTCATAGACCCAGCTCAGTTCTCTTTACTGAAGTTACTTGTAAACAGAGATATTTATTGTGTGATAATCTATAAGCTTACATATATATATTTAATTTCCTTTTCTAAGATCTACAATAATTTTTATTAAAGTTTAGAATAAAGATTTATTTGGTAATTATCTATTTTTTGTCATTTATTATTTCAAAATAATAACAATTTTGTGTAATATATCATTATTTCTTCTATAAAAGTTAATCTTAGTTTTCAAAACCATTTTTTTTCTTTACTTTTTTTAGTTTCATGTACAATTATTACCTGGATTGTTTGATATACTAGCAGTTTTGCAATAATTCTAATCATATCAATTATCAAATGAAGTAAAATGATGACACAAGTGAAATTCAAATAATTGTAATTCTCAACCAAAAAGGTATTATATCTGAATGTAAAATGTTCAAAGATACCTTCAAGGACAACTAAAGTAGCTAGCCTGCAGTTAAACAGTCAAGGTCGCATCACATACTTGTTCACTTTTGATTACAATATGGAACTATCATTTCTTTGGGTAAGCTGTAGTTCATTTACTTTAAATTAATCAATATGGAAATCTTAAATAAAAATGCTAAAAATATTTATAAATAAATACTAAATTTATTATTGTGAACATTAACATTTATAACATTAACATTTTTTTTTTATTGGCAAATATTAAATGCTTAAATAAATTTTTGAAAACAAAAGTTTTATTAATAAACTTACTAAAGCTTAATAAGTTTTCCTTTGAAATAATAAATATTGTATTTCTTAATTAGGCTGTTTAAATAAAATATAATTTGACAGAAAATATTTTATGAAATATATAGGTTAGATAAAAATATTTAATTAATTTATATGATTGAAAATAAACAAGAATTATTATTTTATACACAAAAGAAAATGAAGTTTTTGTAAATAGAACAAATTTCATAAATTAACAAAACTCTATTCTAAATATAGATTGACAATAGCTACTGGTATAGTACTACTACTATAAACACAAACAACTACAAAAAAACAAAAACAGATATATGGGTTCCAAATCCATTTAAAAACTTATTTCAGTTATAATGAAAGGGATTAATAGGTGCAAGTTATATTACACGAGTCTAATAGATTCTATCAGATAGGTAATATTACCAAAAATAATACTTTTCATTTATTAATTGATTTATTATGAATTAATAGGCAATTTAATTCTACTGTATTATTACTAATTCTTTATCTGACTAATATAAAATAGATCTTGTGAATAATTCACAAATATCAACAAATTTAGCAAATAAAAATGTTTCAACAAATGTAGCCTATTTATATATTGTATAATATATAAATATTATATTGATATTTTCAGATAATATGCCTTAAAAATGTATGATTTATTTCTAAAAATTGGTTAAATTATTGTTTAATGCATATGTTTTATTAATAATAATGTGTCTATTAATCTTGTATATAAATTTTAGCTCACTGAAAATACTTTTTTTTTTTAATTTTATAAACAAAGAAACTGGATACTGTAGTTACAAAACGTGACGATGTACTGCATATGATTATTTTTTAAATAATAAAATTTAAAAAAATATTACTTAAAAATAGAAATCATTTTTATAAAAAGTTATAAAAATTGACCATTGAAATAATAAGAAAAATTTTATAAACAAATGGTTTTACTAAATATAGCTAATTAATTAATTTAAAAATAATTTTGTTTTAAATAGTTTAATATTCTTTCGATTTAAATGTCCTTAATTTAAATAAGTTTTTTTTTTAATTTTAATCAACATGTTATGTTAAAATAATCAGACATTAATTCATATTTAATCATAATCGGATAGAACATATAGATTAACGCATGAAATTAAAGTAAACACGTTTCTACAAGAAGTAAACATTCTTCTCTAACGAAATGAAAACAAGCAATGTCAACCAAGAGTAAAACTATCGCATGTGAGATACTTCCCATCATGATTTTACGTAAATTTAACCGGTAATAATATAGATATAATTATATATTAAAATAAATAAGTAAATCTTATTATTTCTACTTAATTTATAGTTTTAATAAAAGTAACTAATAAACTAACTTCGAAAACTAAAATGATTTTAGAATAGAATAAGATTAGGCTTAATTTTAACCCTAAAAGTTTTAAAAATGATAAATATTTCAATCGTTACAAATTAAAAGAAAGAAGTCGATTTAAAATTAAATTCATATTAATTAATTAATAATATTTTTGTTGTTTAAGAATAAAATGAATGCATTTGGGATGTCAAAACGTCACCTGCCTAAATCAAAAACGATGAGTTTTGGTCGTCTGGTTCGAGAGACGTCGTCGGCCATGCTAATAATTACTCTGTCTATAGTAAATGTTGTTTTGGGTAAAGAAAAGGAAGAAATGACATTAAAAATAGACGATTTACCTATCGAAATCATAGCTCACATTTTCACGTTTTTGTCAGCTAAAGATTTAAGTATTGTATGTTTGGTTTGCCATCGTTTTTACGAAGCAACTTTGTTGGAATCAGTTTGGATAACTAGATGTCGTAAAGGTAAGGTTATTATGATCTTTTATTTTTTGCTTTTCAAAATTTAAAAACTTAATATGAAGTTAATCGATAAGAGTTTAGGATTTTATATTACTACAAATGTTTTTAACTTTTGTAAACAACAATAAATTTAATTAAATTAAAATTGCCAAGTAAGTTTGTATTTTCAGATTATTGATCAATCATTAAATCAGTTTTTTTTTTTTTTTTGGTTAAAATTCTCAAATTTCTCAAGGTTATTCAATGCTTGTGTTTTTATAAGAAATACAATTATCTGATAATATATAATTTTTCATTCTTAATATAGTTATCCTCTACCATCATCAAATTAATAAAAGCAAACACAAGCACTATTAATAACAGTTTACAACTTTCATTACATCACTTCAAAAAGATTTTTAGCCTTTTGATTCTCTTCAGCTGGCTGTTTATATCATCCAATCAGTAATTTTTTTTCTATACATAGAATAAATTACAACATTGAATTTAAGAACCTTTATCCTATTCCAAAACTTTTTTAGTTTAAATTAATTTAGATAGTCTATGTGCTTTTGTTTTATTGATTATACATATAATGATATCATAATAATGATATATATAATACTTAACTGCTTAATATAGTTATATACTTAGTTGTGCATACTAATATAATAAAACTTATAAATTAAATAAAATAAACATAATCCTATAATTTTAAAAAATTTAAACTCTTTTTTTTTTTAAGAGAGAGAGTCTATAGATTAACATCATAATCTATCAGATAGATTATCTGTGCTACCATTCTTTGATTATTTTGTTTTCTGAAGGAAAGTGAAGTTTATAAGATCACCATGTAGTCTGTTTCTGTGTGTCTCCACTAATAACTTTAGAACTAATTAATACATTTTATATGAAATTTAGTACTAATGCTTTGCCATTAATGGCTATCTTGCTGCTGCGTCATCTAACCCTGCAGCTATAACCATTTAAAAATTATACACTCAAACTTATAATGAATAGTTTAGGATATATTAAGAAAATATCTGTTAATATATCCTAAACTATTCATTCAATTTTTATGAAATTTTAGCAAGATAATTATATCATTGATTATGATCTTCATGAGATTTCAATTAACTCTTCATCTTAACCATTTAAGAAGACAGATGTTCAAACATATCTTCCTAAAAAATTTAAATAATTTAATAACTCTTTTAAATTACGTGTTCCTTGAGCTATGAACGTAGTTTATACATAAATTTTGTTCATAACTCAGGTTGTTTTTAACTCAAATATTGCCATTATTTTGCCTCAAAAAGTACTGAAATTATTTTATATACATAGTATTTTGTAATATATTTCACAGATTTGAATGAAGAGTTTTAATTATAAAGTGATAGTTTTTGGTGATATCATGCCATCTTAAAATACTGGCATAATATGTTAACTAACTGTGTAATTTTACATTATATTGTTTATTAGAGTATTCTGCTATCATTATGTTTAAAATTCTTAGAAGAGTTTCTGAAATTTTCCAAAATTAGAAAATGAAATTCACATTTATTTGGATTTATAATTTAAAAATACAATAAATGCTTATACTCTATACTTCAAAACAAATTTGGAAATTTTTTTTTATGGAAATTGGATATGTAAATTGGGGAATACTTTTACTTGTTTCATTTCATTTTATATATCACAATTGCTCTTTGTGATAATGTTGTTTTGATTATGACTTTGCTAAAGTATTTTTTATATTATGTTAATCACTTTGTTAAATTTCTTGCCATGTATCTTTCTCTATACTTCTATATTCTATAAATTACTGTTGATTGTTATATTCACTAAACTGCTGTTTTTCTTTCTGGAAAAACTCTAACATTATAATTTTAATACAATTAAAAGGATATTTCCTCTATGATATGTCAGTTTTCTTCATTTTTGTCAATTTTTCTTTTACATTACCTATTAGCTTACTTATTATAGCAGTTTTAAATGTACAGACAATCTCTAACTTATACAGATCTGTATTTATGTAGAAATTCTATGGCTTAAAAGAAAAATTGTATTATATGTGCATGTGTTTTATGAGGTTATTAATTTAGTTTTAGTTAACAAGCTAGGCCTGGACCTGAACCTGGATCCCTCCCAAAAAACTCGAGGTGTGGAACTCAGAATTGAATTTTGATCTTCCAAGATATTAAATAACTGCTTTATCATGCAACTTATTTGCTTATTCTTTAATATAACTATTTTTAATGTTATAACTTTGTCATAGGATAGGATGACAAACGCTTCTTTAGAACCTGAAGATGGCGTTCCAGCCGAAAGTGTTTGTTCGTTCAAATTAAAGTTACATTTGAATTTCCCTACACTGCATATTTGTGCTTTAATGTTGTAGTTTTCTCTTAGCAAAGGCTTAGCAGTCTTTTTGTTTGTATTTCTTATCATTTTATATTCTGGTGTTCTGCTTATTGTCATTCCTATTCTATTTTTCCTTTATATGATTTATTATTTGTGCTAATTAATTTACTTTTAACTAAAGTTAAATAATAATTTTATTTTTCCTTTGTATTATATTTCAAAACTCTTTGAAGAATAAATTATACCATTACAAATTTTAAAGTTTTATAATGGCATGATTTAATAGATCAAACAATATTTGTTGATAACAGATGAGGGGTTTGAATAACCTGAAAATAATTTTGTTGAAAATAAATATATCTAATTCTCATAGTGATGCAATAGGTGGTTTTTGAAAGTGATCACAAATTGAAAATCTGTATGGGAAAATTCCCATACAGATTTTTTTGTGATTACTTTCAAGATTGTATGGAAATTTTCTGGAATACAATGAAATGTATTCCAAAAAATTCCCACCATTATCATTATTAATATTGCACTTATTATCCTATTTGAGATACATGATGTTAGTTTGATTACATGATGTCAGTTAAAACAGTTGATGTCATAAATTATTCCCTGTTGGCATATCTTTCTCAGTCATATTCACTTAAATATTGCTTTCTGATTACTGTCAGCTATCCCACACTAAAACATAATAGAACTGTTTACAAATAACAAGACAAAGAATTAAGAAATTGGCAAAAATATGCATAAACATGTTACCATGCACATAATGGAACATGATTAAAGATATATTTTGCTGTTTTAAAAGAATACAAAGTGATATCAAATTATTATTTGTTTTGCTTAATTCTTTTGATTTTGATCATGCTGAGCTAGGCTCAATTCCTCTTCCATTTTGTGATTTTTATTCAGAAAACAATACACATTCAAATTTTATGGCTATCTTGTGAATATAGTACTTGATTTTGCAATTTGTCCTGCAAATGATAATTTTTGATTGTTTTAAATTGCATATCAATGAAAATTTTTGTGAACCTCTGAGAAATACATATTTGAAAGAAATACCCTATCTCCAAAAAATATAGAAAGCACATAAAACAAAACTATGTGTAACTTGATGTGATTAAGCTAGAATTGTTTATTGTTTAAAAGGACTAAATATAAGTGTTTTTGTTGATATAACAAAAATAGTTTGCTGTATTTTCAAACAAAAAAAAATTTGTTTTATTAAAATCTTCATATTTTGTAGATTTATTTAGATAAATTTTTTGATTAAAATTAATTATATTATTGTCATTTTAATAAAAAATATTCTCAATTTGTTTATTTTTTTATGCAAAAAATATTTTATAATTTAAAAATTATAGAGACTGTTCCAGCTTCATAAATAGTCTGCTCTATTTAAAATAATCTATCTGTAATATATTTTAATCATTAGTTCATTGTAATTTAATATAGGATGTAGCAATTTAATACAATTACAAGTGGTCTCTGACTTATGACAATAATTATTTGCAATAAAAATTTATACTTATGATGGCCACCATCAATGACTTTGCAATAATGGGGGCCAACCAACTGGATAGCTGAATTATCAACAGGATGGAGGCATTTTTGTCTCATACCTTCCAGATTTTTTAGGTGTCTAGGCTTGACCCATTCAACCTCATCCTAAATGCATTGAAGCATAGAATCCAAATTTCATGCTTCTGAAAAATTTATGATGAATTCAGTGCAGACATCAATTCATTTACTGTAAAGTCTTATTGCTTTTTCATAGATGCAAACAATTTGTTGTTGAGTTTGGAATGGATACCATTATGTAGTGATCAGCCAACAATTGGGAAGAGTATTAAAAAATAATTGCTCTTATCTACTAACAACTTGGTTAAGTTAGTTTGAATTAATCTGCTAACAGATATTTTTGGCTTCGGCCACTTTCAGAACCCCACAGACTGTCCAACACCTATGGTAAGTTCAACTAGGAGATCGAAGAATGGGATAAACCTGATTAGGTCTGGGGACCCTTCCTGAAAAATAATATGTGAATCCAGATCCTTCAACGTGGTAAACAACTGCTTTACCAAGCAATTAAGACTAGAAACTTGGACATAAAAAAATAACTTAAATGTTACATCTTTGTTTTTTGTATTGTGCTTTCTTTAGTTTTATCCGTATAAAATTCTGATAGGTAAGAAATACATAATTTCCTTGTTTTTAAGAATAAATAGGTTTATTCAACATTACTGTGCTGCTACTATATAAAATTATATTAAATATTCTGAGTTCTGGTATTGAGGAATGTAACCTTCATTTGTCTATCATCAATGATTTGCCTATGAAAAATCATGTTTTGAGTTATGATGAATTTAAATTAAACTGAAAATATTTGAATGGTCCCTGTTGTAAGTTCAGAACATCCTGTACATGAAATGATGGTTATGTTACTGGTGTTATGAGAGTTAACATCAATAGTGAATTGCCATTAGTATATAATAATATACATGATACAGATAGTCCTTGAGTTATAAACTTCATACAGGGTAGTTATAATTAAAGTGACAGTACTCACACATATTTGAGCCCGTTCTGGTTGATGGTATTTCATTCAAACTTGGTGTATAAGTTATATGGACTATGGGGAAAAGAAAAATGCAATAAAAAAATAATAGTGTAAATTTCGATCACTAGCTGATGCTTTTCATGCAATGTAGGCAGGATGTTATACATATTAGGAATGTTTTAAATTGCCAGTAGTAATGCCATGAAATCAGTAATCACCATGCCTTTAGAGAATTAAAGATCGAGCTTTATTGGTCAAGCTGTTTTATCAGAACTGCATTAATGGTTTAGCTGCACTTTGTGAATATTGACATTTGAAAGGCTTTCAAGAGAGCTTATGTCACTCAATGATTTGAAAAAAATGATCACAAAATTTGAAGAAACTGGGGAGTTGGATGTACTGCCAGGAAGAGGATGGAAACAGATTTCAAATGAAAGTGTGGAAGAAGTCGCTGCTGCTGTGATTGGCAGAGTGTC
>WUQG02003102.1:0-12250 GCA_011317285.2 Androctonus mauritanicus | reverse complement strand
CAGAACAAAAACATCAGTGGTGAAATCACAAAAGTTTTGATATATGATGCCATATGACATCATCATCACATCCAAAGGTTTTTATTTTTTCCAGCTTGGCTTACAGGTAGAATGCCATTTGTATCTATGAAAAAATCTTGCAAATCAGAAACTAATATCTCCCTACAAATGATGTGCAAAAAATTCCTAGATAACATTAGTACACTGACACTGGTATAAGATTAAAAATAAATACAAATATTGAAATTATTATTTCTGACATAACTCCTATAGCCTTTGAGTTTATAAAATCTTGTAATAAAATTTTTAAATATTTATTATTTGCATACTTTCAAATTAAATGTAATATATATATATATATATATATATAGAATATTTAAGCAGAAATATGAGGTGTGATAATTTAATTCCCAGAATATATCTATATATAGTGTGTGTGTAGTTTATTTGTATACTAACAGCCATATCTTCAAATCCCCTTCCACAACTATTCATTTAGTTACACTATTCCCATTGCTGGAAACATACCTGGAACTGTTTATGGAATAATTCTGAGTTCCTTTGCCATGTTACACTCAATGCCAGAAATATTTGAAAATCTTTGTCCTTTTGTGGCAATTTTTATTTTTAGGAAGAGCTAGAAATCACAAAGGGCTATGTCACGTGAATAGGGTGGATGATCCAATTTAGTAATTGATTTCTTAACCAGAATGTCACAAAGATTGGGTGCTGTATGGCTTGAAGCATTGTTTGATGGATGATCCATATGTCAGGTTACAGTTATGTTTTTGTTTTTGAACAAAATTTCATAATCTTTTCAACATTTCTAAATACCATTGTTGGTTGACTATTTGTTCCTGTTTAACAAATTCATGATGAATTATTTCTTTGTGATTGAAAATTGCACAAGCATGGTCTTGAACTGCATCACATGCATGCATTTTTTTGGCTGTTTTCCACTGCTTCTTTGTCATTTTGTTTGAATCATACTGGAAATACCATGTTTCATCACCCTTAATAATTGTTAAACTCATGTTCATTTGTAGAAAGATTAGTTGCAAGTTTGTGCTGCCATTGTTTCTATTTTTCTATCAAGATTTGAAGCACAAACTTAGCAGAAATTTTTTCCATATCACTTATTTTCAAAATACAGCACTTAAAAGCAGTGAGAAACATTTATTAAACAATAAACAAGAACGTTTTCAGTATTACACATACCATCTTCAGTTGTAGATTGAAGATGGTATGTGTGAAAACGTTCTTGTTTCTCACTGCTTTTAAGTGCTGTATTTTGAAAATAAGTGATAAAAGTTTAAGCAGTTATATCTCTAGTTATCTATTGATCTTCCTCTTAAATGTTGTTTTATTTTTATCAAACATAGTTTGGGCCTGAAATTTAATTTATCAAAAATTAGTTGTAAAAACAAAACTGTGACAACCATAAGCAAATATCTCTTATGTTACAGATTTGTATTTAATTATCAAAAATTATGTTAGATTTACTGTGTTAAAAATTTAATAGTTAGAATCATTTGTTTAATTTTACATTATAATCAGTTGGAAACACCAATTAACTCTGATTTCTTAATCAACCTGCTACAAAACAATCATTCTATAATACATATTCAAAAAAATTTATGAATAGAAATGTATTTTTTTACTTTATATTTCTCTATTGAAGAATAAAAACTTACTTTTCATCTAAGAATTGTACATTTGGAACACAAAATACTTCAATGGCAACAGTTAACGCAATCTCAAAATTAATTCAATTTCAAATCAAAATTGAAAATAAACTGCCTATCATCCTTTCACAACAAACTACCGAAATTGCATTTATGACTAATTTTAGCAAAGTATTTACCAATCATTTCATTTTGTGTGTATTGTGAGTCCCTAGTATGGATTTACTCGTAAAAGATTAATAAAAGTGTTTTGTATTGTAAGAGAGTAAATGTAATTTTCTAAATGTGTTAAGCAAAAACCATGTTGTTGAAGTACCATGTTATGTGAGGTTTCCGCAATTTTCAAATCATGTTGGAATGAAACCATGTTGTAGGAGAACATGTTATAGGAGGGTTACCTGTATTTTAAACCAACGTTACATTTTATGATTATACTTTCTTACCTTACTACTTCATTTAAAAATACAAATTTTGTATAGAATAAAAATAAACAGAATATAGTAATCTTTCTGAATTTTTATTCTATTTTCCTCAAAAAATGGAGGCTTTTAAAATTAGATTCATGTCTCTCTATTCCCCTCTAATAACTTTTGAACTAATTAGCAACTTTTCATGAAATTAGATAGTGATGTTCTGTCATTAAAGGACACCTCAACACTTTATCCTTTAATCCTGTATGGTTATTTAATCATATAGGATAGAATTTCATTTTTATCATAATTTTAGCTTATATTATGGTCAATAGATGGTGCTAAGTGTTAACAGTATAGAGATAACATAAGGCTTATCTGATTTCTTAACACACTGCTGTCTATTATGACTACCTAGCTACTATAATGACATCATGTTTTGTGAAGTCATCACAAAACATTCATAATTTTATGATGTCATGATGACTTAACAATGGAAAATATTATGAAGACATCATCATTGTGATGGCATGACACTATCCTGATAGCTATGCTGGTTAAATTAATGTTAAATTTGGTCATAAAACCAATGGATTCTAAATGCTAGATAAATGAAAATTGGTCATAAAACTAATTGATTTTAAAAGCTAAATAAATGACATATTTGCAAAATAGGCAATTTTAATTCTTGCTGGAACTATTTATTTATAAGAAATTTATGATAATACAACCACTAAGGGAACAGCAGGGGAACTGTATGTCCCCTGGTAGTATTTTCTCACTTTATAAGAAAAACTAACTAGAAGAATATCTACACACCAAATATTCTAAGTCATATTAATCCTTAGCAAATAATAACCATAATTTTAATAATTATTTTTAAATCAAAGTTACATCTATTGTGCTAATAATTAATTTTTTTAAATTTGGACTAATTATTTGGGAAAATTTTTTAAATTATATTCTAATTATTAATTACTAGATGGTATTATCTTAGATAATATCATCTAGTAATTAATAATTAGAATATAATTTAAATTAAATTTCCCAAAATAAAATTTTGCCATTGCATTGAAATCGAACTAGGATTGTTGGGATAGCACCCCAATGCCTTACCAGTTAGACTACCATGACATCCAGCAGAGTTTTATTTTGGGAAAATTATATAATAAGTAATTTGGAAACTTCCCCTAGTTAGTTTATAATAGAAATTAACTAGGGGAAGTTTCCAAATTACTTATTACATAATTATCTGACTTGAGCCAAGTCTGTCTGCCAGGTTCACCATGAAGACTCATGACTACATAAATAACTCTACTAGGAGTGCAAGTATCATCCTAGTCTGATAAATTTCCAAATTAAGCATTACATAAACTTCCTAAAATAGATTTCTACCAGATGCACAATAGTTTAATTAGTAAGGTGTTGGGGTTCAATTCCAAAGCATTGACAAAATTTTATTTAAGGAAATTTAATTTAAATATACTCTAATTATTAATCCAACAGATAGTGGAACTGTAGCATTGACTTAAAAATAATTATTAAAATTACAGTTTAATTCTAAATTATTATGCTAGAGTTAATTTGGCTTAAAAACTATTTATTTTCATTTATAACTTAAAATTTTTTTCTGTATCAGTTAAAAATTATGAGAAATTTTTTTCATAAGTTGAATATTAAAGTTAAGTCTATAAGTTAAGTCTATAAGAAACTGCATAATATTTTGCAATTGTTCTTGTAGTTGTTAATTATTCAAAAATAACAAAAAATAATTACAAAACAATTATTATTATAAAATAATTATGAAAATTTTTAATCAAAATAATAATTGTCCAAAAAATTTCATGATCATATTTAATTATTAATCATTAATTAAAATATATGCCAGTTCATTCATTCATTCATTTTTTTTAACTTTCAAATTACAATAATTTTTGATTATTTTATTATATATCAAGAATTTTGTTATATCATTCTACAATGATAAAATATCATGCATAAATTGCTTAATTTAATATTTTACAATATTAATTTATTTTTACTGTAAATCATTTTTATGAATATTTTATTATAGGTAGTGTCAGACATATTTTTAAAGAAGTATACAGATAGGAAAATCTTCCATTAAATTTTATTTATTATTTTTGAATTTTTTTATTTTAATCTATTGGATATTTTAATATATTACTACTAATTTTTATAATATATTTTTAGTCAATATTATTTAAAACTACAAAAGAATTAATTGTGTAGATGATAAATAAATTTTATGTTGGTCTAAATTAGCTTTATTGTCTGATAATGTGAAAAGTAATATGTTCTACTAAAATCTGTAATTTAAAAAAAATGATTAATAAAAAAGAAATCAAAGAACAAATATTATCCCTTAAAGCCCTTCAGCAATCAAAATTTTAATGACTAACTATACAAAAAAATTAAATGAAGAGATTCCCACATAATCATGAAATTTCCCATAGTTAATGTTATTAACTATGGAAATGTTTTTTCTTTCAGTTTCTTTGATAATTGTTAATAATGAGACTTTTTCTTACATGCATTAAAACAGAAATTTCTTGAATAATATAATGTATTTTTAGAATTAAAAAAAATTCTAGAATATGTAACCATTTATAAATTAAGATGAAACGAAAAGATCCCTTTAACATATATACAGTAAAGTATTCCCAAAAATAAAAAAAATTGTTGAAAATTTTAGTTTATATAGAAAAATCAATATCAAAGATATATATATATATATATTTCAATATAGTAAATTAAAATAATGGTCCCCAGAATATGATTAAACCATGAAGATTTCTTACATCTAGGGGCATCCCTAGATGTGTGTAAGAAATTTTTATGGTTTAATCGTATTCTGGGGACCATTATTTTGTAATTATTTTGTGTTTTTGTTTTTTGTTATTTTGTGTTTTTTTTTTGTAAGAAATTTTCATGGATGTGTTCTTTATACTTGTAATAAATGTTGTCATATGTGTGTATGCTATTATTTTTTACTGATAAAAGGAAAAATGATTAAAAAAATTAAAGGATTGCTAAATTACAAAATGACAATATTTGAAATAAAAATTTTGAAAAATATACTAATACACTAGCACTTCTTTGCAGTTAAACATAAAAACTTTATTTAACGCTAATGCTTATTTAACATTTTCAACAACAAACTGTTGTCATCTTCAGGCTAACATAAGCAACTTCGAGAAGTAACTTCCAGAACACCTCCCGCAATATACAACGACAAGTAGACCAGAGAGACACTTTTGTGGCAGTTCTTTACCAGATAAGCAACTCCAACACCATAAGAGACATAGTAAGAAATTTGGGAAATAGAATTTCTGTGAAGAGGCCACCATCCATCTTCAACTCTGTACGCCATGAGAAGGATAGAAAAACAACCACCAAAAGAGCAGGAGTATATACGATACCCCTCAGTTACCCATCTCGAAACATGCAAGCAACATACGTAGGAGTAACGAGTAGAACTCTACAACAAAGACTAGAGGAGCACAAGCGCGACATTAGAACCGGAAAAACAACAACAGCTCTGGCGGAATGTGCATACACCGACGATGTAATAATTGATTGGGATGGAACTCTAGTAGTCAAGCCGCTTTTTAGTACGAGTACAGCCCACCACTCAAGAGACACTGGAGATACTAACTAGAAGGCGAACCCAGAACCTGGTAAATGATAGGCCTGCAGTTGATCTAGCTCAAGCCTGGACGTTTCTATTGAGGGAACATAGGAAAATATAATCTGCCACAACGCTTAAAGAACCAAAACTTTCATAGTCGTGCTATATATATTTTTCGTTAAAATTACGCAACTTTATTATATGCATTGTATTTGTATTTTTTATTTATTTATGTCACAAAGCTTGAATGTATCGTGAAAATATTTTATCGCCATAGTAACCAATTACGTTGTAATTTCCAGATTTATTTATTTATTTTGAATGCGTTCTGTATTCTATATTATATTCTTGCATTTAATTTTTATTCTATTCCGTTATGTTAGCCTGAGGATGATAACAGTTCGTCGTTGAAAACGTTAGCGTTAAATAAAGTTTTTACGTTTAACTGCAAAGAAGTGCTAGTGTATTAGTATATTTTGATAGTTACTACTTAAATGCTGTTGTCAAAACAATATATTAAGTTAAAAAAAATCATTTTTTAACAAATTTCATAACTAAATCTTTAAATCATAATATTTATTAAAACTTGTAAAAATACATATCAAAATATAGTAATGAAGCACGCGGAAACCTATTCCTTAAAATAGTGCCCTTATAGTATTTCTAATATTTTATATATAAACAGATCTTATAAAATACTATATAATTCTCAGATTTAAAAACAAATAATTGATTATAGTACTGAATCTATTTATTGAATTAACACATTTTAATAATCATTATTTTAGCATATTTATAAATTGCAAATTACTTTAAACTCCAAATGAATTAAAATAAATAAATTGAATAAATAAATTTTTTTTAACTTTAAAATACAATTTTTCCAATGAAAAAATATGTGGATTAAAAATTTTAAATATAAAGCAATAAAACATTAACATTGAATGATTTCTTAAAAGTAATATATAAAATTATATGTAACATGAACTGGAATGATTATATTTAATGGTTAATAATATTCTATAAACTGATTATTTCCAAATATAGTGCAATAATTAAAAAAAAAAAAAAATATTCTATTGCTACTATATAAAAATTTTATATTATTGAAAATAGTTTCACTATTCACACCAGATTATATAATATACTGATAATTCTATATACACAATGTGTTCAATACAAATAAAGTAATATTTTTTCATGCTTAATATTCTTTTTTACAAAGGTCTACAAATGATGATTTATATCATATTTGAGTTAAATATTTAGAATATAAAAATCACAGTTTAAATAACAGAATATTTATACATGAAAAAATATATTTTATAATTAAAATTTCATTTCTGACTGTTTATCAAGTTGCAGGTTAGTTAAATTCAATATATTTATCAGAATTTCATTTTTAATTATTGTAATTTTAATATATCATTAATACACAAAGTAAGCTATGTTGACAGAAAACAGCACATTTCTTCTAGATACTGTAACTAATTAAAAATGAGACTGAAACATATATTTATTAAATAGTAAATTTAAAACTTAACTAATTACTAGCATTATACTGCATTAAATGAGTTTATTTTAGAACACATTTTGAATATATATATATATATACACACACACACAGTTTATAATTTTAAGATACAGTAGATTCCTAATTATCTGGGTTGTGGGATTACCACCAATTAATCCAAAATAAAAAGATGGATAACTATCAATGTTTTATCTTAAATGCACTATCTGAAAGATTTTTAAACACTCGAGATTAATTTCTTTATTATATCTTAAATAACTGGAAATAAAAATTAGAATCAAATTAAAATTACAAATATTACAATAATTCCTTTCTGCAAATAAAACAATTTTTTGTTTCCTTTTTCAATAAATTATAGAACATTTCAATTTAAACATACAATTTAGTTTTGAATTTCACATTCCATTACCAAACTAATTAGTTCAATTTATGAAATGATCACATGATTATCTCTATTACTTGATTTTATACTTTCTTGAAAATAATCAATAGCAAGTCAATATTACTGACATACTAAGGGAAAAAATATATATGAGATATATTTTCTTATTCAGATATTTCAGATAATAAAAATCAAATTAATATAGCACTACTAAGCAGAACTAACACAAAAACATTAAGTGAAGTACTTTCAGAAATTCCATCATAATCAGAACATTTTATGAACTCACACAATACATATTTTGAATTTGAACATATTTTGAATTTGTTCTAAGAATATCATGTAAGTTCATAAAATGTTTGATGTATAATTCGGTTTCCTTGCTATACAATGTATTGTGTTGATGATGAAATTTTCAAAAGTACTTCACTTAATAAAATATTTTTGTGTTATTTCTTGCTTAATAGTGCTAGATTAATTGATTTTTATATTGTTTTATAAGATTAAGCAGTTATTGTTTTAATTTAAACATTTTATCTGAATAACCATTATTTGATCTGAATGAAATTTATATACATTATTATAATTCTCTATGGAACAAATTGAAAATGATCAATATTGAATTATATCTAGCTGAATGTCTACCTATCAGTACAATATTTCATGTAAATATTATACAATTTCAATGAAATTCATATGGATATAATCAGGATCTGAGGCTAGAAGATTGTGTATATTAAAAATAAATTCATAATTATGCAGTAATAATGAACTGATATTGATAACATTCAGAATACAAAATATTCAATATAACTAAATTTGATAAAAATTGGATAATATATATATATATATATATATATGAAATTATTTTGCCAGATACATAAAACTAGATGGATAGGTTAGTGTAGTTAAGCTGCCATATCACACAAGGGATATACATAATCTGGCTACAGCCACTTGTAGAGCCCATCACAGGCTGACCAACATCCATGATGGGATCAACTGGAAGGTTGAAGGATGGGATTCCACACAGGTCAAACCCAGATCCTACACACTATCCAATATTGATAGTTTATTTGATCCAATATTGATAATTTTCAATAGACCTAGTTCTGTAGATGATTTCAAAAATATATATAAATTTCATTTGGATCAGATAACACAGATGATATCCCTAAACCTAAATATGTAATTGTCTTTACTCTTTGTAAATCAATAATATTAATCTATATTAATCATTTTTAATAGACTTGGTTCTCTAGCGCAATCTTAACAACATATGCAAGATCTATCCAAATTAAATACATACATGAGTCATGATAAAGATGAATGGATGGATAAATGAACAATTTATATACCCTTTTATTCCATTTTGGAATGAAAAGGGTCAAAAAAAAACAATGACAACAATTTGATTATTAAATATATTTCAATAATTTTAAACAAACTTCATGTTTCATATCAAATTTTAAAAATTTTTCTATATTTTACAGATAACTATCATTGTAAATGTTAAGTTGATAATGTTTTGAAAATAACTAATGGTCATCAACATCTTATACTATGCATATTTTTGTAATATTCATATTATTTCAGATTTACTTTATAATAAATTTTTTCTAAAATTTCAAAAATTTATTAATGAAAATCAATCACAATTTATTCTGTTATATATGTATTTCTTTAAGTCAAAATATTTAAGATTGGACTTAAGTATAATTACTCTAAAATTTCTCATAAAAATCCTACAATACATATGACGATGGCCATACAGGTTGAAATCAAAATGTTTGATTGCAAATAATTTCCTGATAGCTGTAATAAAAATATTATTTATTAATACTTATGATAGAAAACTTAGTATGTAACTATAGTCTATATACTTGGAGTTTTTCCTGTAGTAAAATCATTACACATGACATCATAGTCTTTAGACAAATAACCACAACGACAGAAATATTGCTTAGTTCTTCCTATTTTAATGATGTTTTTACTAGCAATTAATCAAAAGTCTGAATAAAATAGAATGACCAATCAGTTTGTGCAACAGAATTACAGTTAGACCTCCATATATTGAACTTCTATATATCGAAATTCTCCGTATATCGAAGTTTTTTGTTAGTCCCACAAAATTTCCATTGAAATTTGTTTCTATATATTGAAAAAAATTTCTATATATCAAAATTTTTAAATTTCAAAGACGAGGGAAAAGGATAAGGTAAGGAGTCTAGATTTGGTCTGGCTAGAAAAAGTCGACAAAAACAAAATGGATGTGTTGATTTGTACTGTAGAGGGGGTTAGTGTAAAGTTCTAGGGCTTGTTTTGGTTTCGATTTTGTATGTTGCTTGTGTTAATTGGCTTAAAACCAAAACTGAACAGAGAGATTTTAGTTAATCTTTGTTCAGCTCTACTAAAACGTTTACCATGTTAAAGAGAAAGATTTCGATTTGAAAAAAATGTGCCCGACATATTTTTGAGTTGCTCAATAAATGCGAACATTTTTATGAGGAATCTGCATTGAAATTATTTTAGCAGGATATTCGAAATTATTCTAATTTATTTTGTTTTAATAAATGCACGTTTTGTCCATCTTATTTTTCATTTATCTATTACATGCAGTAAACTTTTAATACATTAATATACTGTATATATACTGTATTTTTAAAAATAAAAAAAATCATTTGTATATTTTTTTCCAAAACTTTTTCAAATCATTTAAGTTGGGGTTTTACAAACCGTGAGCCACCATCACTGCCGTCAGGAGGCCATGAAAAAGGCGATACGGGGAAAAAAAACATCACTTAACTATTATACTACATTAGAGAAAATTCAGGTTTCTATATAATGAAGTTTCTATATATCGAAATTTTTTTAAGGCACCTTCAATTTCGATATATGAAGATATGACTGTATATGTTTTCAATAATTTCAAAAGAAGAATTCAAGATACATCAAATTTCACCTTTTTCCGATCATTTAATGTTTCAGACAAAGTGAAAACTAGATTTAAATATCAAGAGTGGATTGTAAAAAAAAATTATCATTGCATATATTTTATGCTAAAAAAATGTTACGAAAAATAAACACAAATGGAATGAATAAAATTTTTATTTTTTTGACAAAGATTATAATCAAACAAGGCATAATAACACTATTAATGGCAAATAATAAAATATAAAGGAACATTTTACTTTACCTACCACAATGCAATAAAACAGTTGGATATATGAATGCTTATTGAATATTTCTAATGTTTAAGCTTACCCAATTTCCTTCAATCTTAATTATCACATATCTTTAACTACTATTAAAATTGATACAGTTGTTGTAAATACAACAACAGCATCAATTTCTTATTTTAAGTAGTGAAAAGTAGAATCTTGCCCAAATATATTATTTCTTCACCTTTGAAAAGTATTTCCTATTTTCTATCACCTTGTATTTGCTCATTCTTATATCCATATGTTAAGTCAGTGGTCTCAAACTCAAATTACATGCAAGCCAAATGCCCAATTCAAAAGGAAATGAAGGGCCAATTTTTTTTAAACAAAATTACAACGAAAAGAAATATTTAGGTAATTATTTTCATTTTTTGTTACTAAGATATCAAAATAATATTATTATGAGATTATAAAGCAATTTTATTAATGTTAAATTGTAATAATTTTCCAATTGTAACATGTGTTTAAACAAATAACTAAAACATCTTCATGGGCTGTACAAAATTATTTTGTAGGCCTGCAACTAGCCCTCAGGCTGCCAGTTTGAGACCACTGCACTAAATAATATTAAAAAAAAAAAAAAAAAAAAATCAAAAACACACATACAGCACAAATAGCAAGAAATGTTGTATTCAGTTAACAACTCAGCAATGTAGCTGCCAGTGAACTGGTTTTGGCTCATTGGAGTGCTCTCTCCAGTCTATATACGATCTCTTTGCTTTCATACCATATATTCTTCATTTCTGCCTTTATTTCAAATTGTTAGAATTATATGCCAATAAAATGCATTTATTCTAGAGTTTATAATATATGACACAGCATAATAATTATTCTAAAGATTTTTAGAATAAAATCTGATAGAAAGACCATGAATTTATAATAACTCTGAAAAATTCTATTCATTTAGGAAAACAAATCTTCATTTAGGAATTGATATGCTTTTCCTTCATTTCAATAATTTTAACTTTTATAAATTTTTGAATTTATATCCAAGAATTGAACATATATGAAAATCATTCATTCTCGTACATAAACAGTTATAATGTTTTCTACTTTACATTAGCTGGCCTACAGATGCTTTGTTGATACTACACCCAATACCACATGAAGCACAATAAAGTAGGCTTGGCTGCAATTTTTTGCAAAACAATAGGCCACTATAAACCAATAAAAGTATCACATTCATTTTTATAGTTTGAGATTGTTTATATTAGAATTTTCTCATACTTTACTTAATTACGATGTAAAAACAACAAGCACTAAACGGCAGTTGAGCAAATCAAAAAACGATTTTATTCATCACTAAATTGCTAACGTTTTCAATGTACAATATGTCATCATCAGGCAGACATAAGACAAAAAATTA
>WUQG02003091.1:0-12250 GCA_011317285.2 Androctonus mauritanicus | reverse complement strand
AAAAAGCAATCAATAAACCTCAACAATTGAAAATTATGTGGATTTAAACATAAGGCCATGTTAGGAAAGTTTTTAAAATAATTTCAATATATGGGATTTATAAGTTGCTTACAGAAGCCAATGGTTAAGTTATATATAACAATAATATTAAACAGATTGTTATTGTAATAATATAGCAATTATTTGACTATATATTTTGCTAAGTTGCAATACTTTCGATAGCTCGCTGATTGTCATTCTTGTTTGCCTATTTTGAATTATTAATTGTCTGGGCATTTTGAAATTTTGTTGAATTTTCTTTATACACGTTTCTTACAATTCGCTTCGAATAATCATAAATGGTGAATTACCATAAGTTTGCAGTAACTGCTTTATTATCGTTTAATATTTGTGGTCTCTTGTCATGTTTTTCAGTATCTAATTATATTTTTATTATATTGTGTAAAGTATAATTAAATAATAAAAACTGACTATCTTATAAAATAATCGTAATACATTTCTAAGTTTCAAATTTTCATTTCTGCCACATTACTTTCCCTCCCCTGTAATTATGGAAACTGTAGAATGGAGCCTGTCCAAGCATCGTTCTGCTCTTGAAGTGATTAGTGCTGATACTTGTGCATATTGCTGGATAGCCGAACCTTTTCCTCTAACCTGTCAAACTTTTTGCACGGGACTGTACATCCATAGTGAGACTCAGAAACATGATTGAACTAACTTAATTTGACTTTAATATTATAAAAATTGATATTTTTTATAGTAAATGGAAATAATAAATTTTTTATTCAATCATTCAATTTGTATTTGAAAAAAATCATTTTTTAAATCAATTAAATAAAATATTGAATACTGATTTGGATTAGTAAAAAATATGATCACTTTACTATAATCATATTTTATAAATGATTTGCATATAATTTATTCTAAATAGCTTGTTGGGATTAGAGTAGGCAAACAAGGTGCTGAATTTGTCTTGATTAAAAAATATGGAAAGGACCACAAATATCACAAAATTTAAATATTCATTTATTATTAGGAGGTGCATTTTTTTCCTCAATGGCTGAAATCTTGGCTCTTAAGGACAGTTCTATAACACAATAAATAGGAATTTAATGAAATTATATCCAGAATTTCCTTAAACTCTGAAATCCACTTATACACAGGGCATACCTAAATAATGGTTAGGGGAGAGTATTAATGGAAAATTTATTGAGTATTCAATTAGATAAAATTTGTCAACTGAGCTTCAATTAAATAAAATTTACTGATAAATATTGATTTTCAATTGAATATATAAAAAATTATTATATGATAATGACAAGCATTTTTTTACATAAAAATATAATGATTTTTGATTTTTGAACAAAAATCTTTATATAAAAATGTCGTAAATTAGCCATATTATAAGAGAAAGTCAAATCTAATTCAAACAGAACACCACACAACACAACGTTTAACATCAGACTGACAACTATTTATTGAAATGATATATATATAGAGAAAAAGGAATTTTCCTCCCTCACCACAGTATCCATTCTATAAACATTGCAGAATTTATAACATTCTCCCCCTCTCTCGTTTCTCCCTTTTCTTCCATCTGTTAAAATTATTATCGCACATAACTTTCTTTAACAAAAAATATAAATATTTTTGATTTTTGAACAGTTCAAAAATCTTTATATTTTTATCAAGAAAGTCAAGAAAAAATTTCAAAATGATTTCTCATATAATTCATGATTTACTGTAATTAATTAAAAATTTTAAAATATATAGTATTTTTAAATTTAGAAAAGTAACATAATACTGTATAAAATATTAAAAAGATAACACATAAATGATTGTACAAATGTAAAATACATAACAAAATAAAATTTTTTTGTCATATCATAGTGCTATATCCTTCAATTAAAATTAAAACTTTTTTACAAATTGTCCATCTTCATTGTTCAACCTGATGTTTTTATAAATTTAAATAATAATTAAGCTAGGATAACTCCAATATACAGTAAATTCCCATATAATGTGATTCCCTTTAATGCAAATTTGTATAACGTGATGAAAAAATTGAAACTAGTACTCGATTTATAAATAAATAAATAACTATAAATATAATATAAATAATACACTATTATTTATATTATATTTATAGTTATTTATTTTATAGTTATATTTATAGTTATTTATTTTATAGTTATTCCTATAATGCAGAATGTATCTCCACATTGTATGGGAGTTTACTGTATTACTATTTATTAGAAACTGAAAATAATATTTTAACAGTTATCAATCACAATTTTCTAAGTATTTTGATTCCTGGGTTAGCCAACTAATCCAAGAGTCAAAATATTTAGAAAATATCAGGATTTTATATTTTAGATTTTGCATGCTGTTGTACAAAGAATTTTAGTGTTATGCAGATCTAAGAGTTATCCTAGTTATCCAGATTTTAGAAGGATTAGTGATAAAAAAATGATAGCTATTGGTAATTAGTAATTATCAATCTTTTTATCAGTAAAGAATATAGTCTTTGTCTTTCAAAATAAAATACAGCAGCCAATTTATTGCTTTAATTACTGTAAAGCAATAAAAGTGCAATACCCTTTAAATGGCCTCAGGATTTTATGTTTCATTTTTTGTGATTTTCTCCTAAATTTTTGTGAAATTAAAATAAAAAATGAATGATTATGATATATTTTAGTTTATTTTAACAGAATTAACCATTATTTTCTTATTATCTACAATAATTTTTAATTTTCAGAATTATATAGCTTATTTTAAGAACAACTCGATTTTTTCCAAAAATTTTCAAAATATCATTTATCAAATTACATAATCAAAATAACTTTGATAGATTAAACTATAAAATGGACAGGATGGGATAAAAAATCTAAATTTTATTCAGCCATTCAAATGTAAACAATATTTGTTTACATATAATTTAAAAAAATATTTCAGCAATTGTAAAAATTTAGGACCATCATCAAAAGAATGTATATAAAAAAACTGATTTGCAAAAACTGGATTAATAAAATCGATTGAATTTTTTAAATTCATTTTTTTTTATTATTTTTTGTCCCACTTTACACTTTCCTTGACACTTATACACATCAATGGCAGCAAAAGGGTTAAGATACAAAGATAACATAATAATCTAAGACAAGTAACATGAATAAAAGCTAATAAATAAAGTTAAATGAAAAATCTAATCCTTACTGTAATGGAGGTTATAGGATAGTTTAATGTGAGACTTATAAATGTATATACAAAATAAATTTGCTTTTTTCTGTTCTTCTTTATATATTCTTTAGTTTCTTTATTTATTAAATTTGACAGAAAAAACTGATGAGCACAAAATAATGACATCAGGTAACACAGAGACAAACAGAAGAGGGATAATGAGAGGAGAGAAGAGAAAGAGAGCTATAAGAGAGAATTGAGCTCTATGTAAATTATTAAAAATTTCTTCTTTCTTTTTTGCTTCCTCCTATTTTCTTTATACTTTCTAGTCATATGAAATTGAAGAGAAAATTCAAATTGAAACTTGACTCTTCATTAGTCAAGATAAATATTATCTCTTGCTTCAGATTGAAAGAGAAAACTGTCAGAATAAAGTTTTATTAGTTTACTTTCGATCAAGATCCATGATTTTTAATCATTGGATCCATTGGTTTGTTTCTTTTTTTTAGATATTGTTTATAACTTGGTTTGACAAATATAACATTCCCTGTTCTCTGATCTAAAAAGTCATTCAAAAATAATAAAGTTTTCCCAGTCAATTTCATTAGCTTTTCAATTTAAAGTGAAGTTATTATTACAAAAATTTTTACAATTAATTTAGTAAAAACTAGTTTTTAAAAAAAATTGAATTTATTAACATATTTAAACTTGATAAATATTCATTTTTTAAGAAGTTTCTGACAATTTTGATTACACATAATTCTTCTAAAAATAGTACTTAACAGCAATTGAAAACAATAATTTAATTTTATTATAACATTTTTGGTTGATAAATAACCATCTTCAGGACACACAATAGAATTTAAGATTTTAATTCAAAAACAAACTAAAATCTTGCAGCAGTTAGTTAAAATAGTTAATTTTTACTATAAAGTGCCTCATCATTCCATCATATGATCAGTATAACTCATCTATAAATCATCATTTTTACATTTAAAATCAATTCAAATATGATAATATTATTATTGAAATTAAGAGAATTGAAATGACATAAAATATATTTAAATAAATCATAAAATAATATAAAGAAGTTATTTAATTAATTGAAGATAGAAGTGTCAACAGTTTATTGGTTTTTATTTCTTAAAGATGATTTCAAGATAGTTGTTATTGTAAATTAATTGATCAGATCAAATTGATTCTGTTGTTTATCTATTTGTATCACACATGATGACACAGTGTCTGATATCTGATATATATAAAAACATGTTTCAGGCTTTACAAATCACCTTCTGTTTCTGATATAAACAGTGTTTTTGGTAAATACTGCTTATACAGAAGTTTTCATTTCATTTGCATGATGAATTGTTTAAAAATGTTTTCTGTTTGAATGAACATTAGAAATGAGACTTTGAACTAGCATCATAACAAAGGTGAGGTAAGCAGGGCATTCACTCTGGGCAAAGAAGTTAAGGGCATAAAACAAAACTTTCAATTTGATGAAAGTTTTTTTGAAGACATAAAAATGTAATTGATAAATGTGTGTCCCTTTTTGAGACATAAAAATATATTTCCTCTGATTTTTGAAGATGTAAAAATATATTTGCCATTTTTAAGGCAAACAAAATGTATTTGCTTTGGGCACAGAAACACTTACAGTGTTGCTCTGAATAAAACACTGAAAAGAGTCACATATAATGGGTTTCTGTTTTACCACTGTATATTTATCTTCATTTGAGTCATTCATTTACACTTGATATTGCATGATTTATCAGAGATATATAAGCAAATTTAGAGTCATACAAAAAGTCATTAAGAGATGAACAAAATGATATATAGATCTTCTCTTTATAACGATTAGGAATTAAAATACAACAAATGGCTTAGTCTTAATTCTCTCCATTACTTTGTTTGAAATTGCATTCTTATCTGTTTAAACTGAGAACTCACATTTGTAGGTTTTTATATGCTCTTGAAACAATTTGTTATGCAAATGAAATGAAGACTTCTATATAAGCAATATATACTAAAAAATTTTTTTTCTCTTATTTTTAAGAATTTATTACATTGAAAGTATTTATCATCATTTTTTGAATATTCTTATAACTTGAACTCTAAGAGAATACATGAAAATCTAAATGAACCTAATCTTTAGATAGATAGGCAGCTCATTTATTATTTAAGTACTTACCAAGTACTTGAAGGTGTTTGTGCCCAAGCACCATAAGAACCATCTGCTTTTTTAAAGGAAACTGCTCGTTTATAACCTAATATAAAAAAATAAAATTTTATTAAAAAATAAATTTAAAATATCTAATTCTAATATAATTAAATACTTTAAAAATACTGAATTTATTCAAAGCTAAATCTTGGTGGACATACAACTGAATTTATTTTTTTATAAATATAGAATTTAAATTATAAAACAGAACAGAAAAAAATATAAATTCAATTAAATTAAGCTATAATAAGCAAAGCATAGGAAATACAGTTTCAATGATTAATACAGAAATAATTATCTCAGTGTAAAAAAATGAATGTTTCAAATCTTTGGCAATATAACCAAGAATTCTTTAGAAAGATTGATTTAATGACATAATGAATAATAACAGTTTTTTGGCATCAGGTCAGGCATACTATGCACTTTTTGTTTTTTTTTTTTTAATTTTTCCTTCAATATATGATATGCAATGTTCAACAAATTTAATTTTAGTTTTCATTAAATGTCATTTATAATACAACAATAACTTTTATTAAAGAGTTTGAATTTTTACAATTGAACAATATAATAAGTTTTTTTATACTTGTATTTTTAATATTTTTTATATTATTAAATAAAATTCTGGCATCTCTGGCAATTCTGAATTTCTGGCATCAGCCCAGAGATCTATCCTCTCAATGATAAAGAACATAAGGCAAGTGAAAATCTGAGGTTCTCAATGTTTATCAAGAGCTAGTATTTCAATGCCTTAACTCTCACCATAGTTTCTTTTCAATTTGCAGCCCCTTGAAGAACCACAGAAAAATAAACAAATCTGAAACAATGATCAATTTTACATCCCAATTAGAATTGCTAAAATTCGAATTGACAAGCTGGCACTAAGGAAAAGCTAAGCTACCCAAGCTCTTTTGATAATTATTATTTATTAATTTCTTGAATTTAAAAGTTTGTTAATCATGGTTGGCATAACTATAACCATAATGAATTTTCTGTGCCTTATTTTTATTTTATATCAAACTGCACAAAATATAATATTTATAAAAAATAAAATAAATGTGTAATAGACACTTGTACAAGTAAAGAAGACTTTTTCAAAAACTTTAAAAGAGTAATTAATAAAGCCAAACAAAATAACAAGTAATAACAGCATTCATTCATCAAAAAACATAACTATAAAATATTAATTTATAAAAGAATTGTAAAGTCTATAACTTATGTAAAAGAAAAACTGCATGATATGATGTTACATTTATGTAAAACTGGTAAGAAAATTCATAATAATTGAAATTATTTCCAACAAGTTTGAGATGATAAAAATATAGAATAATTAAAATGCCACAAACATTCAACAGTAAAATATGAGGACTTTATTAAATGTGCTTCATGGTTAATTCACAATTGCAAATATCACAAATCAATTGTTTTCACCTATCAAGAGTGGCAAATTAGGAGCATTCAACTATTTTCTATTTAGATCTTTTCTAGAACTATTTTTGTTTTCCTGTTTCTGTAATATATTGATTTTAAATGCTGAAAAACTAATTTGATATTATGGAGTTTATTACAGATCTGATCATATCATTTCATTGAAATTACAAGAACAATTCCTAATTTGATAACAAGAAGTTCTAAAAAGAACTAAAATTGTCTACTATCATTTTATTTTTCTACTGTAGCTGTCATTTATTTTTTATTTATTTAGCATTTGGAATCCATTGATTTTTATGTGTCTAATTTTAATGCAAATTTAATCAGCAAGAGATGTCAAGATGCCATCACATCATTGAGTTGATGACAACATAATGTATCGTTATGTCATCATGATATCATAAATTATCAGAATTTATGGCATAATATATTGTTACATCACAATAATGTCATATAAAGGACTGTGACATCTCTATGATAGATTATTGAGATGATGATAGTTAATATACCATATGCCATCCCTAAACTGCTAATATTTAGTGTCATCTATTGACACTAATATAAACTAAAATTATAATAAAAATGAAATTCTTTTCTGCAGGATTAAAGGATGAGGTGTCAAGGTGTCCTTTAATGGCAGATCATCACTATCACATTTCATAAAATCTGCTAATTAGCTCAAAAAATTATTACTGGAGGACTCACAGAGATATTAGTGCAAACTTATAAGCCTCCATTACTTCAGAAAGTAGGCTAAAAATAAACAGCAAATCATTATAGCAATAAAAAGATTGATATCATTTTGTAATCTATTTCTACATATACATTTCACAAAATAATTTTGTGTTGCTCAATAAATATTTACCAATTTAAAAATATTTATAAGAGATTGAAGCTCAAGGTTATGTAAGAAAAAACTGAGCTTCAGTCATCTGCTTATTTGAGAGAAAACTTGAGGTTTTTGGATTGAGCTGGCTCAAGTCAACCACTAATAACAAAACTGATACACTAGTAGCAGATCACTTTCCATCTAGAGTCATTTGGATTGGAACAAGTGAGAGAGCTTCAACAGCTTTAGACCAATATTGACAAGTGTAAATAAAATCTTACAAAATTGAGCTAACTTAAGAATCTGAACAACTGTGATTGTGGAG
Source organism: Androctonus mauritanicus (assembly GCA_011317285.2). Taxonomy (NCBI): domain Eukaryota; kingdom Metazoa; phylum Arthropoda; class Arachnida; order Scorpiones; family Buthidae; genus Androctonus; species Androctonus mauritanicus. The sequence continues at coordinate 4,270 of WUQG02003091.1, read as the reverse complement.
CAATCCAGATTATGGAACATCTTTCTATCCAGTTCTTCAACAGCCCTGCACAAGGACCTAGCCATCTGTCTGAAAGAATCATTGCATATCAACTATTGGAAGAACATTTGATCCCAATATTGACTGTACACAAGTTTCTGACTTATTCAGTTTCAGAGATATATAGATATGTAAATCCCTTTATTTTTGTTGAATTTCTATAAAATGCTAATGAAAATTTCATTAGACAATTTATTTTTCTGCAGAAATATCATTTATGGCTATAAATTTTCTCATCTATGCTTAAAATATGCTCATAAATTTCATTTGGCATTCCATTTGCTAATGCATCCAATCATGCATACTGAATTGAAGTTTTTGATTTATTCAGAATTTTTTGAATGAATTAACTGCATAAGTTGTGAACTTACTGTATAGGGTTTTTTATTTTTTTTATTATGAAACCTGATCCATATATTTTTCTGCAATTTATTTTAGTCTGTAACTTTAAAATATCAATCTATTCAATTGCTGTGATATCCATCTATTCAATGGCTATTGAATAGATTGATATCACAGCAATTGCTATATCCATCTATTCAATGGCTATTGAATAGATTGATATCACAGCAACAAATATATAAGTGTTCATACAGCAAGAATTCTTCCTATAGATAAGCTTACAATAATAATTCCTCTGGGTGTCACATCAAATAACTGAAGATTTGATTATCACCAGTCAGCTTTCTATGAACTGTTTTCTTTGTCAAACTGAACAATCTTTTAAATTTTATCTTATTATTATTTTAATATAAATACATTTTTTTTTAATATTATGCAAACATAAAAATATAAAACTTGAAACAATGAAAATTTATTTTATAGTATTAATTAATTTTAATTGTATAATGGAAAATTACCAATATATAATGTTTTTGAAAATTAATTAAAATAATAATTTCACTTCAATTGTAAAAACTAATGAATTCAATTATAGAAAAGTTTATCTTTAAATGACCCTTTTAGACTGGAGGGAAGAGAAAATTTAATAAGAGAAAATAATTTTATAACTGTCAAACAAACCATAAGCAATATTTTGAGAGAGGAAATGGTATCCAATTTCACACAGCTGCATGGTTCAGATTAAAGGATTTGAAGAACAAACAAGACTGTAAACTATCTTGTTAATATTGTTTACCTGCCAATTCCAATAAAAGAGAGGAGATACAATCTGACTAAATAAGCTAACAGCCTCTCTCTCCATTGATATGATTGGAAAACTGAAAAGTCTGACAAAGTATTCTCTGATGAGAAGCTTTATTCAGACTATACATTTCATCTTCAACTTCCACTTTTGCTACCATCACTTCATCTTTTGTCCAATTGCTTTCCAATAGCATGTGCCATCTAAGAAAATTTTATATTAAAAAGAAAATAAAGGAACACAAGTCTCTCCCTCAAAGTATGTTTATGAATCATGTATAAATACTCCCTTTTTAAGTTAAGATAGGAATTTCCTTTGTTTGGTCTAAGTATTCATTAGTTTGAATATGCTAGAATCTGTAATTTCTTTGTATAAAAATTTCCTAAGTGTTTATTTATCATTATTGTTCCTTTTTTTTATATAAAGATTTTCTCTTGTTTAATAAATATTCTTATATGTTAATATCTTGTTGTTATTCTGGTAGGCCTCTAACATCTCTGGAATCTGAGCACTTTTATTGCACATCTCCAATAAAATACTAGATTCTATAGGGTTATTTAGAAAATAATTTTATTTTTTCCCCACGAGTGGCATTAGTTGTATTTCTAACCCACCAATTTCATTCTAAGCCATATTGTCATTATATGTTTTGATAGCTGACATTTCAAGGTTTATTTATAAAAAAAATTTTTTGATTCTGTGCAATTGCTTTTTTGGTATCATATTAAAAATGGAAAACAAAAAGGAGCACTTTCAGCATATTTTGCTTTTTTATTACCGAAAAGGTAAGAATGCTGTTCAAGCAAAAGAAATTGTAGAATTGTCTCGTAGAAGTTTAAAAAAAATAATTCCCTTGAATTCCTACCAAACAGAGCATTACTTTTCTTGATGAATATCTGCTTTTGAAGTGCTTTGAGTTGGCTCATCTCTTCTGCTCCATGATCTCTATGTGAAGTGTATGAGAAGATGTGTTAACAGAACATCAGTGCCAAAACTGGTTTGCAAAATTTTGTTCTGACAATTTCGATATTAAAAAATGCACCATGTTCTGGAAGGCTAGTTGAAGACAAAATAAAGGCATTGGTTAAAGCAAACTGCTGAATAACAACAAGAGAAATTGCTATGAGATTGAATTTGTCAAATTTGAACATTCATGACTATATGAAATGACTTGATTTCATTTCAAAGCTCGATAGTTGGGTTCCACACATTCTCAAGGAAAGAGATTTGTTCCATCGCATTGACATCTGTGATTTGCTGCTCAAATGTCAAGAAAATGATCCATTTCTGAAGTGAATCATAACTGATGATGAAAAATGGATTGTTTACTACAACGTCAAATGCAAGAGATCATGGAGCAGAAGAGATGAGCCAGTTCAAAGCACTTCGAAAGCAGATATTCTTTAAAAAAGTGATGCCTCTGTTTGGTGGTATTTCAAAGGAATTATTATTATTTTTTGAACTTCTACCAGACAATTCCACAATTAATTCACAAATATACTGCCACCAATTGGACAAATTGAGTGATTCCATCAAACAAAAGAGGCCAAAACTGATTAACAGAAAAGGTGTAGTGTTTCACTATGATAATGCCAGACCTTATACAAGTTTCATGACTCGTCAGAAGCTGTTGCAGCTTAGATGGGATGTATTACTGCACCCACCATATTTGCCAGATCTGGTACCCTCCAATTACTATTTGTTCCAGTTTTTACAAAATCCTTTAAATGGCAAAACATTTGGTTAGTTGGTTTGGTTTAGTTCAAATGAGGATGCCAAAAATCACTTGATTCAGTTTTTTGCAAGCAAATATCAAAAGTTCTACTAGCACGGAATCATGCTACTATCAGAAAGATAGCAAAATGTGTTGGATCAAAATGGTCTATATATAATTGAATAAAATATTTATATACTATAAAAAAATTGCCATTCATTTTCATAAAAAAACGAAATTATTTTCCGAACAACCGTATAAATTCATAATTTTAGCATCTGACATATTAAATTATTTGAACCTTATCATGATCCTCACATTACATATATATTTTTTTATTATTACCATATTTTGTTATTATTTGTATTGCCAATTACAATATATTTTTAGTTTTTATTTATATATTTTTTTCTATTGTGTTTGGACATAAAATAAATAATAAATAAATAAATGATAAATATTCTAACCTTCTCTTATAAAATTGTAAATTTTTCCTTCTAATTCAGCTGTAATTTCTCTTTTAACTTTCAAAAACTTTAATGTATATAAAGTTGGACCCATATACATCATGGTCTGTTCAGAACAACCAACAGGCATCCTAACTAATGTTTCAGGATCATGAACTATTGTTTCTACAGTAGGACCAAATTCAGTACCTAAAATATATTTAATATTTAGTCACTCATTTAATATTTAATAATCAATTTATAAAACAGTTTAAATTTATTAATAATTGAGAAAGATTTTGTAATACAAGTATTTATTTAAACTTTAATATACAAACTTAAAAAACTAAACAATTTTAAAGATTAAAATATAGATATCAATTATATCTAATAATAATTTTTCTTTCTATATATAATAAGATATTTTGAAATATTTCATTAATAACAATTTTTTTATTGTTAAAAACTAAGAGAATATATAAAAATGTCAAAATAAATCAATATTTTGATGAGAATTAAATATTTGATAAGAAATTAAAAAGTCTTATCAGTATTCTAATACTGATAAGACTTTTATCTGTATTATCTGTTTACTGTAAGACTTTTATCTGTTTTATCTTAATTTGGGACCTAGTTGTCAATTTGAATAAACCAAATTGACAACTAGGTCCCAAATTAAGATAAAACAAAATCTAAACCAGCTTACAGGATCTTAAAATAAAAGTAAAGATGCAAGAACATTTTCAAGCTGGACTGCCCTCTTCAACTGCACAGAGAAAGTGAGTGTTAGCAGAGAACTTTAACAGAACATCTGTAAAAACAAGTGTAAATTGTAATTTAAACCCAGAGTGTCAGGGAAACAGTAAAAACAAACAGGTTGTGCAGGTGAGATAAATGAGAGGTAAAAGGAGGGGGGCGGAAATAGGG
>WUQG02003080.1:0-12250 GCA_011317285.2 Androctonus mauritanicus | reverse complement strand
TGCACTGGAAGTAACACAACATTACATAAGATCAAAAAACGTTAGTGATAACAAGATGTGTACAGTAGTTGTGTATGAAAGTTTGATCTATGAATGTATTATAGCATCTGAAAAACAAACTACAATTGACTCTTTCTTTATGCCAAAATAACTGTATTTTCCCATCATCATTAATTAAACTTCTTAATTTTAAGTTTTAATGTATTTTTTCAACATTGAAAGTTAAAATAAAAAGTTTCATTTTAATGTTAATCTCACTTGTACATAATTTTTATCAATCCCCTTCAAAGATGTATAAATGGGATTCTACTGTATATATCTTTCCTTAGAACACATAGCACAAGAAGCATCTAAGGTTAGCAAGCAACAGTGAGCTAACCACACAAGAGAAGCTATAAGTTTTAAATCGAAGCATGCCTGACAGATGGCACATTGCAATATAGAATTTGTAGTACAATATTACCTGTTGCTTAGAAGTAAAATAAATTTTTACTGAATATAAAATTTGAAATTTAAATCTTTAATAGAATATCTTTTTGAAGTTTACATGGACAGAGATGACAGAGAAGATTCAATAAGACAGATGAACAATACAATTTTCAAGCAGATATATAAAGTTACCAAATTATAAAAAAAATGAAAATAAAAAGTTTAAAGTAATTATGAGTAGGCCTAGTAGTAGTACTAATAATTGTAGTAAAAAGTTATGTATCAGTTTCTTATAACAAAAATTCATTAAGAACTGATCTATTTTTTTTATAAGCTTTTTATTTGTACAAAACTTTTGACAATATTAAAAACAAAAATGAACTGCAAGAATATAATATATGAGTCACAATCACTTGATTGGATGAAATTTCTGTAACTCATAAAACTGAATATAATGATAAATAAATAAATTTTAACTAAATCAGGGAAGTCTCATCGGCAATAAATGGTAACTCATCGATTATATGTTACTGTTATAAACAATTAAGTCAGTATTTAAGAATTAATTAGTTCTTATTCAAAAATATAATCATCATAACAAATATGGTATTTTCTGTTCAAAAAAATGATTTATCTACTTTTACGATTTCCCAGTTTCACTTCAAAATATTTTTTATATACATGATACATAAGAATCAGCATACTGTCATCTGCCATACTTGCAATATTCACGTAAAAATCTTTCATTAATAATGTATATTAAAAACACACAAATTATAGAATATATCAATTATAGTAACTGAATAATCTAAAAACTCACATCCCATGGAGGATGCTTGATAGGCTTTTTTGCTGGTTTGTGCTTCTTCTTAGCATTAACTTTCCATTTAAAATGAACTGGCATATCTTGAATGTTCAAAAGCAAATAAATGTTTATTCAAAAATTTTCGTTATCAATAATTTTAAAAATGTTCAACTATATTTATTATATACATTCTGAAGTCACCGTAATTTGTATTTATACGAAAAAAAATTGATTTACCTAATAATTCTGTATTAAAAACCCATACTTCAGAAAAACCTTTCAATCGAACCGCCAATTGCGAACATCAAATGTAAGCCATCTGGCGGAAGTTTCAAAAAATGAGTTGCAAACAAGAATCTTTTGTTGCAAATTCGTTTTCAAAATGTATTTATATTCTCGATTGTATTTTATTCGATATATAATTTGTATTTATATGAAAAAATTGATTTACCTAAGAATTTGTATTAAAAGCACATACATCAGAAAAAACTTTCAATCGAACCGTCAATAGCAAACATCAAATCTAAGCCATTTGGCGGAAGTTTTAAAAAAATAAGTTGCAAACAAGAATCTTTTGTTGCAAATTAGTTTACAAAATGCATTTAAATTCTCTATTGTATTTTATTTGATATATAAATTATATATATATATAAATACAATATTTGTGCTTTATAATTATTTTGCATTTTAATAAACTCTATATATCTATCGTCTCATTAAATAAATACATAAAGACGCATAATTCAAAATACAACACTTCTGATATTCTCTAATTCTTGTAAAATTTTGTCTAATAAATTATCTTACATTAGATGACAGTTTAGCTTGATTATAATATTTTGCATTTTTTCAAAATGCTTTTAACAACATCTGCAATTGAAAATAATATTTAATTATGATACAGTATGTAACTAGGCATAATTTCCATATGAGTTTGACAATTAACAGGATTAAAACTTATTTCTTTCACTGGCTTTCTTCGGATTTTAAGGAACAGCGATAAAAACTCACAATGCGCATATAATTCGATTTTAAAAATGATCAATGTTAGAATCTAAAGGAGAGCGATATAAAAGGCCAAAGATTAAGTAAACAAAGTTGATGTATACATTAATTTCAATGATATGGTTGATATATATTTTTATTTGTAATGAGTTTAATAATTATATGGATGAATTTGTATTGATGAGATATTTTCTTTGTTTTATACGATAAAAAAAATCAGTTTCGAAATATGGGACTTTTTCGAAAGGTATTTTAAAATTAATTACTTACTTCATATTTAGTATTTATTATATTATAAAAATTAAATAATTATATAACTTTGTATATTTATATGATTTAATTTTCTTTGTAGATATTCAATAATTTAAATGAAATGAAATTCTTTTCTATTCAACAATATCTTTCTCGCAATTTTTATTCTCTTGGGAAATTAATTGCTAGATATCCTATGCATTTTATTGCGGGATCTATAGTGACATCAATAATACTTTCAACAGGATTTTTAAGAATGCAAATGGTTGAAGATAACAGTTCCCTCATAACTATCATTAATGGAAAAGCTATTGAAAACAAAAAATTCGTCGAAGAACATTTTCCTTTTAACACTTCTACTTTTGAAGATTTAATGCGTTCTCCAACACTCAAACATACAATGATTGTGTTAGTCTTAGAGAAAAATGAAAAAAGTATTTTTAGTGATAAAATTTCAGAAGAAATTGATATTATGGATAAACTCATAAGGAATACAACTATCACTTATAAGGGAAAATCGCTCAACTACAATGATTTATGTGCAAAGAATAGAGGAAAATGTTTCAAAAATCCAATTATTAAGCTATTGCCAAATTTGAATAAAAGCTCAAAAGAAAAATTTAAACTGCGATATCCTTTAGACATCAATCAAATAACATTTAATTACATTATAACAAGCATGTTCTTAGGTGGCGTGATTAAGGATGATCAAGATTATATAAAAGATGCAAAAGTTTTAAGATTGTTTTATCCTTTAGACATCAATCTTTTTGAAGATAATGAAGTAATAATTCAATGGCAATTAAATATAAATAATCTGTTAAATTCTCAAAAATTTAATTATATAAATGTGATTTCAATAAGTTTTCCAGGAATGAATAACGAAATTAGAGAATTTACAAGGATGTTATTTCCTTTGACACCAATTACATTATCTATAATTGTCATATTTTCTTTTATTTCGAGCATGACTAATGATTGGATTCGAAGTAAACCATGGCTTGGACCTTCAGCTTGTATATCTACAGTTCTGGCTGTTGTGAGTGGATTTGGAATAGCTTTTTATGCTGGGATGCATTATGTTGACTTTACTTTAGTTCTGGCATTTATTATATTAGGTAAGATTTTTTAAATATTATGTGAAATTAATTTTTAAAAGATAAATTGAAAATTGAAGGAAATTGAATTTTATTAATAATAGCAATAATTAAATAAGTATAATAAATTTGAAAATGTTTTTTGAGGAAATTCATAAAAAATTATTAAGATTTAATTCCTTCAAAATATTTGCATTTAATTAAAAATTATAGATGTAAATTAAATTGGAAAAAATTAATCGGCACTTATTTATTCCAAATTTATTGTTGAGAAACAAACTTTTGTGAATTGGGTGAAGTTGTAAAGAAAATTTATAAAAATTCAAACTTAAAAAACAATAGAGAAAATGAAGAGAATAGCCATAGTTCAAAAATTACTATTATATTTGAACGACATTATTTTATATTTCGGCCTTTCTACCGCTTATCCTGTTGAATAATAAGCAGCAAGGAAACTCCAAACCAACCATGGTTTGCCCATATCTAGAATAGAGTCTGATACGTGTGGAGACAGAAATCACTTACCATATCATTATATTGTAACAGGGGATTAAAGTGTACCTCCTTTCTTCAATTAATGATTTTGCACTTTTCATACTTTCTTCTTTCATAATTTCCTATTTTCGTCTCATTTAATCTTTTATTTTCTAAATAGTTAAACCACTAAGTACACTCTCTATCCCTATAATTAAGATAAAGGTAAAGGATGAGGTATAACGAGTCCACAGATATATAGTAAATAGATCGGAAATGCCCGTACCTTTAACATTGGCGCTAGTGAAGCAGACTGTACTCAGCTGCCGCCATCTTACTAGTCTACAACATAGAACAGACGTTGAAGCAGCAAGGTGCTTTTTTCTTTAAATATTAATTTGTGTTGCCGTTAATTGAGAGAGAGAGAATTAGATAAGAAACAATGGTGAATACGTGTGTGGTGTTTGGCTGTAATTTCTCGTATTCTCGAAGAAAACAGCTGGGAAAAGAAAATGTTTCAATGCATACGTAAGTAAAAGTGCATAATGTTTAATAGATATTTAGAACATTAATAAGTGCATTATGTTTAGTAGATATTCAGAATATTAAATTTATCTTTAATTTCCATTTTAATAATTTTAATATTTAAGAAATAACGCTAATCTAATAGTACCTTCTTTACTGCTGGTTTAGCTATATTAAATTAAACAATTTCCTTATGTTGAAATTCAAAAAGTAGGAATAAAAATTAACAAATCACTACCTTGTAATGATCATAAATGTTTCATTTATCCTGCAAAACTTAATTTTATGACCTTGAAGAATACAAATATCTTTCTTTTGTAGATTTCCAGTATCCAAAGAAAGAAGAGATTTATGGATCAGGGCTGTGAGGCGAAAAAACTGGCAGCCATCTGCTTCTTCAGGGATATGTTCCCAACATTTTCGTCCAGAAGATTTCGATCTAACAGGACAAACTAGAAGACTGAGAGAAGGAACAGTTCCGTCAGTATTTCCCTCGTATCCATCTTATTTGCAGAAAACACCAAGCAAAGCACGTAAATTGCCTACTCAAAAAAGTAAAACTTCAGATGTTGAACAAAAGACAAAAGAATTGTGTAAGGTATCAGAAAATGAAAGTTGTGTTACCAGCAATATATCTGTGGTTACCAATGAGTGCTCTGCCAATGATGACTCAGAACTTTTAACCCCAAAAAAAAGAAAAATGAAACAACAATTAGATGAAAAATGTGAACAACTTTGTAAAGCAAAGAAAAAAATCAAGCTATTACATCAAAAACTTAGAAGACACCAAGTTAAGATAAAAAGTGACAGAGAAATAATTGAATTTCTTGTGCAGAAAAATCTAATTCTTGAAAGTAATGCAGAAATATTAAAGAACTCTCTTCCTTCAGATGTTTGTTGTCTACTTACTAAAGCATCTGAGAATGCAAAGACACAAAGAAGTAAACCAGGTAAATCTTATGATCCTAGCTTAAGATCTTTTGCCTTGACATTGCATTACTTTTCCCCTAAAGCATATGACTTTTTACGATCTAAATTCAATAATGCATTACCTTGTCCAAGAACAATACGTTCTTGGTATGTTAAAATTGATTGTGAACCTGGATTATGTAGAGAGAGTTTTAATGCAATTGAAATGAAAGTAGCAGAAAGTAAACAGAAGAATAAAACTCCTCTTGTCTGTCTGTCTATCGATGATATGTCTTTGAAAGAACATGTAGAATATTCAGGAGGTAAAATTGTAGGGTATATAGATACAGGCACAGAAATTAATAATGACAATTTACCTACTGCAAAAATGGTTTGTGTAATTATGTGTACTGCTATAAATGATAACTGGAAAGTACCTTGTGGATATTATTTCATAGATTCTTTGTCAGGTAATGAAAGAGCCATTTTAATGTCAAATTGTATTGAAATGCTTACTGAAATTGGTGTATCAGTAGTTGCTATAACATTTGATGGGGCAAGTAGTAATTTAAGCATGGCACAATGTCTTGGTGCAGATATATCTAATGTAAATAATCTAAAAACAAGTTTCTCTCATCCTTCACAGTCAGAAAGATCAATTGCCATTTTATTAGATGCATGTCATATGATTAAACTGGTGCGCAACTGCTTGGCTGAGAAAACAGTAATTTATTGCAATGATGGTGAAATAAAATGGAGTTATATTCAATCACTTCATGCACTTCAAAGTACTGAAGGTTTAAGACTTGCAAATAAATTATCTTCCAAACACATGCTTTGGTACAAACACAAAATGAGAGTTCATCCAGCAGTTCAGACTTTAAGCAGATCAGTTGCTGATGCATTAGAATACTGCAATAAAATATTAGGATTAAAAGAATTTGAGGGTTGTGAAGCAACTGTGAAATTTATAAGATTCATGGATAGAATTTTTGACCTGCTTAATTCCTGTAGTAAATTTGGAAAGGATTTTAAAGCACCTCTAAAACCTGAAAATGAACATGAGTGGCGTCCATTCATCAGGGAAGCTATTAATTATATTGATTCCTTATGTATTAACAAACAGTGTACCCAACTAATCCTACATAGTAATAGAAAGGTAGGATTTCTTGGTTTCAAGGTGTCCCTCTTATCTGTGCAGAATATTTTTGATATTTATATAGGAACACCTTCACTAAATTATATGCTAACATATAAATTAAGCCAAGATCATATAGAGTTATTTTTTGGGCTTATTAGGCAACGAGGAGGATGGAATGTTAATCCAACTTGCCTCCAATTCAAAGCAGCTTTTAAAAGATTGCTAACAAGAAATGAAATCAAATGTGTCAAAACAGGAAATTGTATTTCTCAAAGTAATATAAGTATGCTATTTCTTAGTAGCATTCCTGATGCCAAGAGCAGACAGTTTTTAGAGAATAATGATAATACTTTAAACACAAAGCTGTCAGTTCCAATGAGTGACCATGACTACTGTCCTTCCATTTCAAATTTGACATTATTATCTGAAAGTGTTGTGGAATATATAAGTGGCTTTGTTATAAAAAAATTAATGAGTAAACTTTGTTGTGAGAAATGCAAAGAAGCACTAATACAAAACGAAAACCCATACTCGTTTATTTTATATAAAAACAGGGGGTTTTTGTTTATTCCTGCTAGAGATGTTGTACGTATTTGTAAAATGACAGAAATGTTGTTTAGAATACATTCAGATAATGATTTCAAAGCAATTATAAAGATGAATATACCACATAAAGTTGTGATAGAAGCAAATGAACTTAGTTTATTTTCAAGTTTGGACAGTCATATGTTGGATTTGAATCCATTTGACAATCATGTCAATGAACTTGTGAGAACAATTGCCTCAATCTATTTAAAAATTCGCATTAACCATGCTGTTAGAGAGTTTAATGGATGTAAACTTGATCATAGATCTGTATATAATCGCCTAGCTATTTTTAAGCATTTGTGAAAAGAAATCCTATGTATCTGGGAACATTAGTTCATTGTATATATACATCTTGTATCATTTGTATTTTTTTGTATAATAAACAGTTTATTATAAATTATAACTTATTTATAGTGATTGTTGTTATCAAGAAACCTTATTGTCATTATTATCCAGGTTATGTATTCTTGTCGTCATTATACATATTTACAAGTTTTTTCTTTAAAAAGATTTAATTTCCAAACTTTTGATGCTCGGTGATATCTCAGTTTAATAATTTAAAAGAACCAACATAGAAACATGGTGAGCTTCCCATTTAATTAATGTATCTAAATGCAAACTCCCAGGATTTTTAAATAGCAAATTCGTAATGAAACATTTGTGTTTTAATAAGTTCACTTCATACACATGGCAGCATTAACAATTTAGCAATTTTTAAAAAAATTTCAAAATTGCAAAAAAATTAAAAATAACATGAAAATAATTGGAACAGTTACTATTATAGGAATATACTCATTGTTTTATTTAATAGCGGGAATAAAGTACACTACAGCGATGAATAGCTGCTCGAATCTAAGCTTGATTCTAATGCACTGTTCTAATGCTTGTAGACTGGTAAGATGGCGGACCGGCTTCAGTCAGAACAATGGCATTTCCGATCTATTTACTATATATCTGTGATTCAAACGAATGGGAGATGCGCACTCTAGTTATATATTATACCTCTATGATTCTAACATAAAAAAAAAAAAAAAAAATGTTAAAATCAATGCAATGTCATGCATCTAATTAAAAATTCCTTATTTACTTTTGAGTACGTTTCTTTGTAATATGTAATTAATTAAACATGACATGATATATAACTTTCGTGGTTTTTCTGATGGCCCTCCTATAAGTCACAGTGAATCTATGCGACTCTTGGTGAAAAGTCTATGGTGTTAACCAAGGGATGTTAACAAGTCTGTGCATCCCTGCTCTAATGTGACCAATCAACTTCTCTGGATTATTATTATTATAATTCATATTCATATATTATTATTTATGTCTTGTTTGTGTTGTTTTAATAACTCAGATTAGATTTCATTTCATCATCGATACATTTCATTGAAAGAATTTTTTATATGCTATCTTTTCCGTGTGAAATTATTATTTAGTATTGATAATTTATATTTGTTTCTCTGCATTCATCAATTATTTTTAATATCATCAACAAATACAGTACTGTATTAAATTACGGTTAAATAAAATAAGGAAAAAATTTCTGACAATAACAATAGATAGCGCTATATGCAATCATGCATATTGTTCTATGGTTCTGTACAGTATTATGAGTTTTGTGAGTGTTGTATAAAAGTAGAATGAATATAACTAATATTGAAAAATAAAATATTTATTGAAATTAATAATAGCTGTAGACAATTTTATAAAAACCATTTTCGTTAACAATGGTGCCAATTATACAGCCTTATATGGTAAGAATTGAAATTTATTATATTTGATTTTCTATTGTCAAATTTTCCGGCATCAGTTTCCGTTCAGAAAATATCCATAAATTTTTTGATGAATTTTTATCTGTAAAATTTTTACTATTTTTTTAATGAATAATTTTTGTATACTTTATTTTGATAGTAAAATTGTCAGTTTTAGTTTAACATTTTCATCGAGGTTTATAAATTGTAAAAATGCAAAGGATTGACAAAACAGTCATTGCACCAATCTTTAAAGAAAGGTGATTTCAAGGACTTCCAAAAATATAGAGAAATATATAATTTAGAGTACCAACAAAAATATATACAAATATTTTAAAGTATTGAATAAGAAATATTTTCAATAATTTATCTTAATATTTTCATGTGAGATAATATCAGGATCAAGTATTTTTATTACAATAAATGTGTTAAAATTATTTTAGTAGAATTTAAGCAGGTAAACAGAATCATTCTATGGTAATTTTTTTTTGTAAAACTTAAATGGTCTGTTTAAATTTCTGTGCTAAATATATTTTTGAAATTGGAATGAAAAACTTTTTAAGATGATATGCTACATCTATTATCTTTAATGTTTGACAATTTACACCATAAAGGATGAAAAAAGGTGATGATTGGATTTATAATGATGGTGTTACTAAACAGTATTTCACATTATATAATATTAATTTTAAATATCTCTTCATTTTTAAATGAAAAAGATAAAAAATAAAAAAATCATAATCTATTTTTTAAGTTTTAAAGTTATTCAAAATGTAATAATGAATATTCCATAAAGAACTTAAGTTATATTAAATATATGTTAATTAAATAAATATACCTGCCTATTAAAAGGAAAACAAACTTATTATTTTGTAGAGTTTTATAATAATAAAAGATTGTTTCCTTCTAATAGGCTGATATATTTATTTAATTGATAACAAAGATATGCTAAATATATTTAACATATCTTAATAATTTATTATAAAGATATATATGTTACATATATTTAAGCAAATATTACATTCTATTGGAAAAGTCTGTGATGTGATGAATTATCTGAAACTATGCTGAATCAAATGAACTATAGATTCATATAATTCATAAAATAGATGAAATTTGATAAGCCTGAAAAATAAGAGGAAAGCATTTTCTATTTTAAAAGTTTGTCAGATTTCATTTATTTAATACAAGAAGCAGAGATTTTAAGAAATTTTATAGAATTGTTATATTAAGTTAATAGAATAAACTTAGAAATAAGAAAAAAATTATATTTAAAATTTTATATTTGAAACTTTTTAAAGGAAGTTGAAAGTAACAGATTATATATGGATCCTTTATATTCACCTGATCCAGAAACTTGTTTAAATGCAGTCATGTAAGCTATTTTATTAATAATCTTTATTAAAATAATAATAAATTTGATTAAATACTTTTATTCATAATAATTTTTAATTGAAATTTTTATTTTTATAGTTAAAATAATATAAATTATTCTTAATCTAAACATATTTGATAGATCATAATTGATTCCTATGATGGTATCGTCTATTGGCAGAATAGATTTATACCTTTGCATACGTTTTCACTATAAATATTCACACAGTCCAATCTACTCTAGAAGCAATTCAGGATATAAGACTATCAATGTTGAGTTATCTGTTGATATACATCCCAATTATCTCATTTTCAGACTGAATGGAAACTTAAGTTCTTTAATTTTATAATTTTGACTTTGAGATGTTTAAAATTAGTTCCTTTTTAGATTGCAAACATTTTATCATTACTTATTGATAATTTATACTGTCTTATGAAATTTTATGAATTTTTATACTATAATTTTATAGAAAACAGCACTATATAGGATTATTAACTAATTTTAATTGAAAACAAAGCATTTTGTTTAATGAAATTACCAGAAGTTATTAATATGGTTTTTTGTGATGGTATCTGTTGGTATGGCTATTTCTAAAATCTGATTAAAGTAGCAAGCTATGATGCAGTCAGATAATAAGAGGACCAGCAATTGAGTTTTTTTATAAAAATTGCTGATTATTAATGATATTAGTTTTTTTAAATTATAAAATTTTCAAGGGGGGAAGTAAACAATTATTTAAATTTATTTCATTTAAATCCTTAGAAACTGAAAAATATTCATAATTTTAAGCAATTTGTTTAATTCATAATGAATAAAGTGTTTGTTATATCCTGCAACTTAAGAGTTCCCAGGTTAACAAGTTTTTTTCAAATATGAAGTATCAAAAAAATCAAAAATATGGACATTTAATAAATGCTAAACATTCTTAAAAAGAATTTAAAACTTTGTACATACAGGACTGTGTATATAGCTATACAATACAGTACAACTTGTTTGTAGCAGAAAGTCCATCATCTGCTACAAAATCAAAATAGCAGCGAGAGAAGCAGAAGTAGCATGTGTTCTAGCTTACTGGTCTCAAACTAGCAGTCTGTAAGCCACATCTGACTTGCAAAGCAATTTTGTACAGCCCACAAAGGTGTTTTAGCTATTTGTTTAAATACATGTTACAGTCAGAAAATTATTACAGTTTAATGTTAATAAAATAACAATGTAAAGTTTAAAGTGTACTGTACTTAACCTATGTTGTGCTATAAGTAACTACTGTATCAGTAAAATATTTTCCTTTCATTGTAATTTTGTTTAAAAATATTTGGCCTGCATGCAGTTTGAGATCACTGCTCTAGCCACCATTGTTTCATCAGCAAATTATATAAATAACTTTTATTTTTGAGTTGATTCTAAAGGCATTATTCACTATATAAAAGTTCATCTAATCATTTGTTGTTTAATGATGGCAAAGAATAAAAATTCCTTAATATTCCTATGACATAATTTCTTTATTATCATAATTTGCTTGAAGTTAAAGGCTATATTTTCATTTATTTAGATAAAAAAATCATTGTTTAATTATATACTATTGATTTTATTGACTTAATTTTATTATAGTCAGATTTCATTGTCAGGAACAGAACTCCTAGTTTTAACATTTGTCTATAGAAAATTTACTCTTAGTTTGAGTTCTTCTTTTTAGGGCTTACAATACCGAACTAAAATCTGAATACCGGTATTTGAAATTTGAAATATCGGGATACCGGTATTAAAACCGGTATTATTAATAAAAAATTTACTAGTTATATTTTTACTTACCTCAGTTGTTATATTGACTTGTTAACAAATAATATATGAAATCCAATAAATATTGTTCTGAAATGAGTAGATATTATTTATTTTATTACATAG
>WUQG02003069.1:0-12251 GCA_011317285.2 Androctonus mauritanicus | reverse complement strand
ATTCTGGGAGGATGATTATGTATAAATGTGATGTGTTTATGTTTAAATATTTATGTTAGAACTGCTGATGCTATAATTTTATAAGATATGAACAGTTTTCCACCTCTCTAGCCATGTGCTCGCCCTTGTGTGCAGCAGCCAGGTGGTAGATACAACTCTATGTGCAGAAAGTGGATGGATAAACATGTGTCAAAATACTGTTACAAACTATACAAGTTTAATAAATTTTTTCAATAAGGAGGGCCCCAAGAAGACTTCTGCCCTGGGTCTTGATAGCTATAGGTCCACCGCTGCATTACACATCTCAATTTGTAAATTATTTTTACATGTATTATTTTATTTATATTTATATATGTATATTTATAGTTATTTAAAAATAAGAGATATATAAAAATATTTAATCTGGTTGCAAATTTTTATAATTTTAAAATGAGTGCTTAATCTTTTGAAAGTCATGAGTGCTTATTGAAAAGCTGAACTTTCCTATTTAACTGATAGGAAGAGCAAGAATTATACAGTATTCCATCTTATTATATGTATTTTTTAAAAATATTTTTGGATTTGTCTAATTTACGAGCTGCAAATTAATAGTCCGCCAAGTCAAAGTGGCCTGCAGACTATGGTTTGAACACCATTTTCAGCTTTATGGAGGAAAAACAAAATTAAATTCTCAAATATTGAAAGTAAAAGTTCTGTTATACTACTGAATACAGGTGTATAATAAATAATTCATATTATAGCATACACAAGCTATTTAATTTTGTAAGGACACAAATTATTATATTTTATCTAAACAAAATCAAAAAATCTAAATAAGAAAAATTTTAACATTACTGATGAAAATGAAACAGACCATATAATTATGAATAATTGACACAAAATATAAAATATTTTACCTCATCACTTAAGATATAATCTGAAGCAGCAGCAGCAGCTTTAATAGCCATCATAGCTGTTGAAGATGCTTTGCCATTTCTTTTGATATACTTAAAAAGAATTGGTATTGTATCTGGTAATGCTGCATTTTTTAAAGCATGAAGATACATCAAAGCACAATTTTCATCAGTATTGCATTCTTCTAGTTCTTTTATAAGAAAATTTTGAATTTCTTGTATTAACTAATTAAAATAAATATAAGTTAATGTTTAGTAAAGGAAAATTTTTTATTATTGAATATATGTAAAAATTTTTACCTTACTTCCATTATTTTTGTTCGTTTTATAATATGAATTTGTCAATGCACCAAGAGTCATTAAAGCTGCAGTTTTCAATTTTTCACTTGTAAATTTAGTTTTTACAAAATTCTAAAAAGAAAACTAATTAAAATAAGATTTTTCCATTGTTTCATTGACATTTTATTGTAGCATTTTAAATGGTCTGAATATATAGTCAATTTGCAATAAGTTGAATTTGTCGGGACCCACATAAAACATCGAGTTATCAGAAGTTTGACTAATTGTGAATGATTAAAATCTAATGTTAGGTATTGGGACCACATGAAAACTTCAACACAAACGAACTTCGACTTATCGCGAATTGACTATATATTATTGACTATATATTTAGAAATTGAATATTATTTTAAAAATCAAAATTCAAATGTTTATTTAAATAGAAGAATAGAATATTAGCATACTCATATAAAATTTTAATATTTATAAGATATATAAATATTTACTTTTGGTAATTCATACCAAGAGATCATTCACTAAAGTATAACTCGGGTGAGACGCCGTTGAAAGACCAAGCAAAAATCGTTCTGTTAAATCATTTTCATCATCAGAAAAATCTATCGTTTCTTTTGCAATTTTAACTGCACTTTCTATTTGGCTTGCTGCTAAAATGTCAATCAGCTGAGGTCTGAAAAAATAATTAATAAATAAAAGAATCTATGATGAAAAAAAATCTTAATTTTATTATAAATTTTAACTGTGAAATTTTATAAGCTTTTCTGAAAAGATGCTTACAGTATTCTTTTATATTTAGTACTCTTCAATATATCTATTATATCTTTCCTTGAAACAGATCGAAACTGTTCAAGAAGTTTTAAAAATGCTACAGTCGATTTAAGTGTAGCTAGATTACCATTTATTAAATGATGTTGATAATCTTTTAAAACATTTTTTATCTAAAGAAATAGAAAATTTATGAAAAAATACATAAAATAAAACAATCATTGTTTCTAAGATATGCTCTATCTATATTTACTTACAGATTTACAGTTTTCTATACAGACTTGATTATCTAGTTCAGTAAGTAAAGTGTCTTTTATAAATTGAGTATGAACAGCTAAAAAAAAAATTTTAATTTATTATTATTATTATTATTATTATTATTATTATTATTATTATTATTATTATTAAAGAAACTGAATATTACATTTTTGTGTATTTAATACCAACCTTTTGATAGTAGATATATTGCTTTTTCAACATTGAAAGCTTTTATTTTATATTTATTTTTCGTTTCTTGTTTAAGAGTGAGTTTCATTCTAGTTCAAAAAATTTGGCATATAGTATATATTTGCTAAATATAAATACTAAAATGAGAATGACTTACTGTGATAATATAATAACTGAAGTATTCTTCCAAACATTCATATATATTTTTACTTTCTCATTTCCGATTGCACTTTTAATAACATAATAATTTTTAACTAATTCATAAATAATTTCATTTTCATGTTGTAATGCAAGAGATTGAATCTATAAAAAATTTTTATTCATAAGATAAAAATTAGAAATACAGGTTATTGACACGAATAGCACGTTTATCATTCATATCACTAGTGTTCAAATTGGGTGAAATATAAAGAATTACAATTTCCCTTGTTAAATTTTTTAATTAAAATATTGTTTTTGTTAAAATTTTAGAAAAGCATGCTGTTCCTTTTAAAATGCTGATACTTGAAGTAACATCATTGGCCAGTGAGAGCATAAATGCTCTAGTTCAGCAGTTCTCAACCTTTTAATAATTGCATACCACCTAACTCAAAATTCAAAAAATTTCAGTACCACCAACAAAAATATGCCTTGTACACGAATAGGAAATCAAAATTATACACATACCACTAGTCATATCTCGCATGCCACAGGTTGAGAACCATGTGCTAGTTGATAGGAATTTAAAAAAAAATTTTTAAGCATTAAATTTTTCCAACTTGAACACTTTATATCACTGTATTATATTTAAAACAGCATGATTTAACATAGTTTACCTGGTTTGGATGACGAAATTGTTTTGAATTAGTAGAATGTCTGCAATTCTTTTTCAGTTTTCTTATAAAATTTTGCTGTGGATAATAGGATACTGAACAATATCCAGAAGCATCTAACTAGCAAAGGTTTTTATAATTATTATTAACTTACTTTGAATCAATAATATTTTAAATATATTATTAACAAAAATTATTTGAATATCAATATTAGCAATTAATAAAATTATAAATTAATATTAATATGAACTTGCTATATAAATTATTAAAGCAAAATAAATATATCTATTTTTAATAATGAAATATTTTTACTTTAATCCCAATTTTAAAACTGTATAATTAACTTGTTTCAGTACAGGACTGTACTAGTCTAATACAATTCTGTACTGAAACACAGGATCGTATTGAAACACAGGATTGATTAACACAGCACTGTAGCATGAAGAACTTATTTAATCTCCAAAAAACTCAAATTAAACTGCTGAATGTGTAGTTATAAAGCACTTTTGGCATAATATACCTATTCAATATATAGAAAATATAGAACAAGAACTATAGAATAACATTTAAACATTTGAACTGTCCATAGCAATCAAACAAACTTTAGAAATGCTATCATTTCCATAGTTACACTCAGTTGTTATACACTTACAAATAAAATGTTAATAAATATATAATATAAGTAAGAAAAACTTAAGAACATAACTGTTATATTATTTTTGTATTTAAGAGAAAAAGTAAATAATTGACAATAGTAACAACATTTATATCTAGTGATGCAGAGATTGATATTTAATTGCTGGTTTAAATATTATGGGATTTGTCACACTATTTCCAACATTCAGTTATTATTTCTGGATATATCTTGATAATTACATTCCCATTATTCAGTTTTCTTATTAAATATTCAAATGTTTAGCCATCTTCCCTTTTGATGCATTTTCAATTGTTTCTACAATTCTTGCATTGTTCCATTTAATGATCACATTGTGGATTAATGCTCTTTGTGATAGAACAGATTATTTTTATTATTTGTGCATTAGAATCTATATCATTTTTATGATCCTTTAGCCTCTTCATAAGCATCTAGCTGTATAAACCTCTCACTTTCTATATCTTTATTAAGTAATAGGATTTCATATACACTTGGCTTCTTATGTTGCTTAATCTTATCTTTGTCATTCTTCAGATATTGTATTTTTTCCATTAAATATCAATAACCTCCCAATTTTTTTAATTTTAATGTTGTTCTATTGATAATCAATTTAAAAAGAACTTAGAGAAATATACTTTGAGATTTATTAATAATTAATATGTTTAATAATAATGTTATATTAATATAATTTTATATAAGTATAATTAATATAAAACATATTTTTAACAAAAAAAATCAAAAGAAGCAGTAAGATAATGTTTTTGTTACAAATAAATATGGCAGATTGAATGGCTGATACAAAGCCATGAAAAGAACATGATACAAGTGAGCTGTCAGATCTTAATGATTGTCCAAAGAAGTTTTCATTTTTTGATGGTTTCATGTATAAGCTGACTCCTCTCGTCAAAAAATTTTTTGGAAAAATATTTTGATTTATACATAAATATATGCAATAATTGTTTAATTTGAGTTTTTGGAGATTAAATAAATTCTTTTCTGTTACAGTGCTGTGTAAATCATTTTAGACTGAGTTCATACATGGGAGCAAAAATAAAAGAAGATTCTGATAAAGATCATATTATTTAATTAAAATGATAACAATTGTTAGCAGGTTTAAAAATCATTAACTATATTATTACTCTGTATGCATTACAAGTTGTCCTTGACTTATGATCATTTGATTTATAATATTCCAAACTTGACTATTTTCATAGCATATTTATCAGAAATATATTGTTGTTTTATTAAAAATATAGTAAAGCAATCACCTATCATCTTACAGATCCAGGTTCAATTCTTAATGATTTTATACTTTTGAGCCTAGGTTCAATTCCAGATTATTTTATAATCTTAAGGACCTGGGATCAAATCTGAATGATTTTACTGTCTTAAAGGATTTAGTATTCTATTGTCTATTAATGCTACTAAAATTATTATAATTATGAGTCGTTTTCGACTTATGGGATTATCAAAACATAACCCCATCATAAGGCAAGGACAACAGTATATTATTTAATGAATAACTAATAATTATTTAAAAACTTAACTTTGGAAATATTTCTTATCAATAAAATTAAACAATATGCATATTCAGTAAGATTTTAGTATTTATTCAAAAGCATTTTTGATTATCTATTTTAGTCTGTCTCAGCTAAAGTATAGACCAAAATCAAAAAACACCAAAGCACTAGGCAGAAAAAAGTCTATTATTACAGAAAAGTACTTTGTTGTTTTTTGTTTTTTTTTTATAAGTGGCAGAATATCTATAACTGTAGAGATTAAAATCAGTTGCCTTCTAACTCTCCTCCTGCTACTAAATCAGATAACCAATCAAAATGATCAGAGAGATCATTTTGATTTATCCTCTATTTGATAACAGAAGAAGAGTTAGAACAGTGATTGGCAATCTTTTTTTACTGCTGATCACACTTTAATACAATGAAGGTTCACGTTTTTGGTTTGGATCACATAGTATAGAAAATTAAGAAAAATGGTAATAATAAAAGTTAATTTTGAGAATATAAACATTTATTTTAAAATAAATAATACAAATTTTCCTAATAAATTATTCAATTTTAAACTAATGAGTGCAAATCTCATTTGCAAAGAAATCCTTTGGCAAGTCATTTCAAATGTTCCCATGTGTTATAGGTTGCCAACCACTGAGTTAGAAGTCTTGAGTTAGAAGATAACAGGAGGAGAGCTAGAGGCAACTGAGTATAGTCAGTATATTAACTGAGGCAGGCTACATAGATAGCCAAAAATATTTTTGAATAAACAGTACAATCTTACTGACAGTGGCATATTTACCACTATACACAACTGCTGCACACATAGAGCCCCAATCCTGAAGTCCCAAAATATATTTTCTTATTTAATTTATGAACATTGAATGCTTCAAAATTCCTTAGTTCCTAGAGGCTTCAACAGATATAAATGTGTCATTGCTTATTGACTGGGTTTATTAATTAATATTTAGATTTTATAGTAAGAGGACTTTTATTATTTTTAAGTTCTTAAAATAATATATTGATACAATGATGGATAAATTCACTTGAAATAAGATTCTAATAGTAATCTATTAGCAGAAAAGCTTTCTTGGTGAGAATATATCTTTTCTAAATGACAAAACTGAAAAATACAAGTATCTATTTCATGAATTTAGTCTAAAATACTAATGAAAAAAGCAAATTTTTCATAAAAGAAAAAATGAGATTTTGATCAAATTTTGAAGTCAAAAAATTTATTGTAAATATTATCTGAAATTCTAAATTTTCTTTGATATTCTAAATTTCAGTATAAATATGATTAAATATTTTGTGTGTTATGAGTAATATTTTTGAAATTAATTTGAATAATGCAAAATCAAACTAAAAAAACAGCACTCTTTGCAGTCATGGAATGTTTTTAACATCAGAAACTTTATTTGCAGCTAATGCTTTCGGTATAGGTATGTCATCATCAGGCTACTAACTTGCATAAAAAGAATGTCGAACACACAAAAATTTTATGTGTTCGATGAAATAAAACTTTTATGATATTCAATGGTAAAACTTTTATGTGTTCGATGTTCTTTTTATGTAAGTTCTGATGATGGTATACCTATACCGAAAGTGTTAGCTACAAATAAAGTTTCTGATGTTAAGAATATTCCATGACTGCAAAGACTGCTGTTTTTTGAGTTTGATTTTGTATTAAAAAGTGAATAAGCCAACAGTCAACAAATATGAATGATTTGAATAATTAATGAAATTTTATTAATTAGATGATTAAAAAAGAATATTAATGATTTAATCAATAAAATATTTTATGGAACTTCTGACAGTCTATATATCCAATAAAACAGATAATCTCTTTTCAAGGATGCCAGACTATTTGACTTTTACTGTATACTATATTATAATATATAACTATAATAAATGTATGAAAATTACATACCTCTGTCGAATTTTTTGATTTCAGCTGAATTTGAAAGAGACTAGCTATTCCTTTTTTTAGATTAATAATAGAAATAGTTTCAGTTGATCCATATATAGATTTGATATGTCCAGCAATCCAGTGTATATAAATTGGTGTATCTGATATTTGGTCCAGCTTAGACATGTGATATTGCAGTTGGCTAGGTGTCGAATGTAATTTTGTAACATGAAGTTTGGGTTTATTAATCTAAAAATTTAAACAAATTTAAATTTTTGCCATTTCATTAATTTAACAAATGATAAACAAATAGAAAATAATAATTTTCCTAAAAAATTGCTTTAACTGCTATTAATACATATTACAGTATCTGAATAATAAAATTTCAATAAGAAAATTAGATGGATATAACAATAGAAACTGTTTATGCAACATGTATCTAAAAATATTTGAATGTTAATTATGATGAAAATCATATCATCTTGATAATTTTTAATATAAATAAAATCAGAATTTAATATTTACCTCTAACTTCAATAATAATTCTTCTGGATTTTCATTATTCTGCCATACATTTGAAATTAATGCATTTGCTGTTACTTTATAACCAACACTTCTTCCAGTAGAGGTACTTTGGTTCATATTATCATTTAAATTTATAGTAAATTCATATTGATAGTGATATGTAATATCTTGTTCATATGGTTGTCGTACTGCTGAGTTAAAAAATTTTAAGTAAAAACTATAATAATAAATTTAATTTTAATTTTATGCTTTTAATAAAAACATAATATTTTCATTTAAACATTTGATACCTAATCCTTCTAATATGCAAGTAATCCTTGATTTACAAGTTTGGTTCAAATTCCACTCTTGTAAGTCAAAGGAATCATAAATCAGAAATACCCAAAATTTATAGATTGCCCACTACCAATATTTATTTTATTATATTCCACTTTATCATAATAAACTTAATGAACACAAAAATACAAGAACCAGACACAAAAAGGATGCTTTTTGTATATCAGATCATTGGTCAGGGATTTGAACCCTTTTTCAATTGGACTGATGCATCACAAGAATGTATTGATGACATCAATATCATAAGTCTGAGTGATTGTAATTTGAGATACAGATATAAGTCAAAGATTACTGTACAGTATTTTGAAATAAAATAATTGCCTATTTTTAAATGCTTAAAATAAATTAATTTATATTATATAGTTAAATAATATAATTATAGAATATAAGTATTCCTCACTTAACAACCTACTTGTTTTTAACAACTGCTCAAACTTATGTCCGAGCTTACGACATTTTTTAATGGAAAATTTGGTTATCGCCCATATGCTTTTGTTTGCAACTTCTATTGCATGTAATTCCCTGCATCTGTAGTTCCAAAAATTTGAATAAAAATATTTTGTGCATAACTAAGATATAAATTTTTAAGTTGAAATTTGTTTCCACTATTTTCTAAATATATACGAACAAGTTATTTTCTTACTGATAAAGTTGTGAGATCAGAACTCAGTCGTTAAGTGAGGATTACCTAATAATATTTTTTACAAAATTTCATTCAAAAAAATAAAATTTTTGTTAATAAATATGGGTGTTCCTATATTTATATGAACTAAAACATATGAACATAATTCATTCATAAATTTCATTCATAACTCAAAATCTATTCTTCCATTAAAAACAGTAATACTAAATATATTGTACTATTTAATATATGCTATTAATTGGCCAATTAGGAGTTTTTTATTTCGCAGATTTGAAAATAAATATTTGAGTATAATATGAAGATTTTGAAGGAAGCTCTGCCATTTTAAATGATTGAAGTCACATATTAAATAACTATGAACTTTTATAATGCATTTGTTGCTGGATTATTTTGCTATTATAATATTTAAAATTCTTATATAAATTTTAAAATTTTCCAAAATTTGAAAATAAAATAGCATGTTCATTACATTGTGAATACATAAAGTTCGTATTCCAATGTTTGTATTTTTAGGAACGCATGTATAATATAATATTTTATGTTAATTTCTTCTTTCTGTTGGTGCTTATAGAGAGACTGTGTTTTTTTAATGTTAATTTATGAATTATGTCATGCTAATTTCTACAACGAATAAGGTTCCTTTTAAAATAAAACTCCAAAATATTTACTAAACACAATATTAGACTGGTATTTGATGCAGTACGATCCCTTTTCACTTTTTGAATGACAGGCAGTCCCTATTTTATTCTTTGGAAACTGAAAGTGTAATTAAGTAAAGAAAAATATTCAAAACTATAAACAAAATAACTAAATAAAAATTTTATTTTTGACCTCTAACTGGTAAGATGAGAAAAGGTAAACAAAGAACTAATGACTGATATTATGCAAAAATATATCTACTTTCAATTTAAATGTAATGTAAACTTCAATGTTTTACAAAATCCCATAAGCTAAGGATTAACTTTCGATCTCTTAAAAATTTCATGCAAAGTACTAAATGCTTTAAAGTTGTCTTCAAATCTCTTTTTCAATCTTTGCAGATAAAATTTTCTTCATTATCATTAAATCTGTTTGTATTTTTATCAGTGTAATTGTGTTTGAACTATTTTAAGATTATAAAAATGAACAGTAGGAGCAGTATTATAGTGCATGATTAACTATCCATTGTGTGTATATATATATATACACAATAGATAGTAAATCATGCACTATAATAATAGAATTGGATGGACTCTCTCATAATAACCGTAAGTATAAAGTTGTTTACTTACAGTTAGAATGCCTTTAATTATGATAAAAATCTCATGACTGAAAACAGAAATTTTATTTTTCTATTATTTTATTATAAAACTAGATTAATAGAATCATTGTTTCTTTGTTTATAATCAGATCTTATATCTGTGAGTATTATTATGCAAAATGTAGCACAAAATGTACTATTTTATTGTATATATAGTGTAAATAATTTTATAAAGCAGAGCAATATATATATTTCTTTGCACTTCCTGTTTTTGCTAAATACTCAAGAAATTTGCTATCATATCTGATCATAAATAAATAGCATTGTAAGTAAATATTTCTGCTTTTAACCCTCCTTTCTGTAAAGATTATCATAAAGGAAAGACAAAGGTAAAGCTGCTAACGATATCCAAAGAGAATTAAAAACATTTGTAATAAATTAATTTTGCATTTTGTTTACTTAGGATAGACAGGTTTCTAGAATAAAATGTGTTAAATGTAGTATAATAAATGAGTTTTTTTTTTACTGACAAAAAATATTAATTTTGCCTTTATAAATTAATCATGAAATTTTAATATTATATTATAAATACGTAAACTTAGTTCTAGTATATATAACAAAAAAAATTTACCTGGTGAAGGTAAAGCTGTTAACAAACCTGAAAAATAATTTTAATAATAAATAAAAATCAAGATAAAGATATAATATAGTGCAATAATAATGCTATCTATGAAAATTATTTTAAATAGTTATATCTTCAGATAGTAATTTTATGCCTATATATTTATGGATAGTTAAAAGTTTTTTTATAATCTAATTATATCATCATACTATATCAAACAGAAAAAATATCTATTCCTCGAAGAAGAAAGAGTAAATTATATAGTTTCTTTTACTGAATGAATAAAAATTTATTGATAAATATTTTTATTTTAAAATTAAACTTGCTGACTATTAAATTATCATATTTAGACTCGATTAAAAATTGACTTGTAAGCAACGATAAATGATACATAAAAATCAGATTAGTAAAATAAATTAAGGAAATAAGCAACTACTGTTTACATAATAAATGATATTAGTTTTAATGAAATAAATATTATGAAAATAATCTGATATATTAAAATTCAGTAGTTCATTGAATATTAAACAAACAAGAAGAAAATTATAAAAAATTAGTTTGGCTAATTTTATTAAAACAAAAAAGAATATGAATTTTTAGAAAATCAATTTTTTTATAACATTTATAATTTAGTCTGCCTGCGATGTTATGAATTAAATTATTTGAAAAATAGTTGTTGTGCTATTCAAATTTATGAAAATTCATTTAAAATTAGATTGCAAATATAATTGCAATAAAACAAAATCTAAACCAGCTTACAGGACCTTAAAATAAAATTAAAGATGCAGGAGCACTTTCGGGCTGAATTGCTCCTCTTCAGCTGCACAGAGAAAATGAACGTTAACAGAGAACTTTAATGGAACAGCTGTAATACTCAGGTTTAAATTAAATTTACATTTGTTTTTACAGATGTTCTGTTAAAGTTCTCTGTTAATGCTCACTTTCTCTGTGCAGCTGAAGAGGTGCAGTCCAGCTCAAAAGCACTCCTGCATCTTAAATATCATTTTAAGGTCCTGTATGCTGGTTTAGATTTTTGTTTTATCTTAAATATAATTGCAAAATAAATATCTTTTTTTTATCAATAAATATCACAGAAAATAATACTTTATTAAAAAATATATGTAAATATAAATTGCATCATAAAAATTTTATTTGGTTTTTCTAAAAAGTTTTACTTCAGAAATCTTTCTGCTATACACAGGTTTTATTTTTAGCCATTTTCTTATAAATAAGTATTATATTCCAAAGAGATACTTAAAATTTAATTTTGTATGTTAATAATTAAAAATGAAATCTGAGTATTCTAAAAACATTTCTGAATCAGTAGTGTACCAAGGGGGAGCAAAGAGGACGGACTGCCCTGGGCCTCCAAAGAACCTTAAGTTAAGTATATATACATATATGTGAGAATATAAAAAATGGACTTTGTATTCTGGGAGGATGATTACATATAAATGTGCCATATTTATGTTAGAAGTACTGATGCTATAATTTTATAACGTATGAGCAGTTTTCCACTCCTCTAGCCATGCGCCTGCCTTCATGCAGCATGGCATATAAATGTTAATTACATACAGTATTTTTGTTAACATTTTGTAT
>WUQG02003058.1:0-12251 GCA_011317285.2 Androctonus mauritanicus | reverse complement strand
CTATTATAGCTCCAACTCAGCCTTACATACAAGAGGCCATACAAATAGCCACTAGTAGAGACAACCGGGATGTCATTAATGATAGAGCAACCATCGAGTTACCGGCAGCATGGAAGAATATGATTGATAGCACCCAAAGATCTTAGACCCATGCACCTGCTGAATTAATAGCCCTACAGCCTACACCTTCACTAGGACCCTCCTGAAAACAGTCCTTTGTCCATAGAACTATTTCTGTCAACATCATAACCCCTTGTTAAGTATATATTTTTTTGTTGTTATTACACTATTTTTGTTTTTTGTTTATTATTCTTCCTATGTTATCATTTACTAGTATCCTTTAATTATTATTTTTTTGTTTTTGTTGATTTGTAATATATCTATGCTACCAATGTATGCACTCCCATCACCACGGCAAGTTAAGAACAAACTATGAATGTTAACAAACTTAACATTAACAACTTAACTTAACTTAAGAACAAACTTTGAATGTTCTATTGTTCGAAAAATTTTATGAATTCCTTCTAAGTTCAATATTTTGTATTCTGTTCTGCGTTCTGTTGGTGTTTGACTGTAACCTGATGATGACGGCTTGTACATAACTTCATTCAATAGAAGTTATGTAACTCATGGTTTTTTATAGCTTTTGAAAATTACAGCTGAATTTTTTCATTCATGGCTCATTTTATTTAGAGGATTTGTCACTATCTATAAATATAAATTATTTCATCAGATGACTAAAATTTCATATAAAAAGTTATGTTTTCATCAATTTCATATGTGTAATGAAAAGTTGTGAAAAAAATGGAATAAATACTGAAAATTTCAAAAGATCTTAATGAAAATTAAATGAGAGTTTACAATTTTAATTTCCATATTTTTTGCATATTAATTAAGCTTAATTTCAAATCAGCATACAAGAGATTAAAACCTAAGAAGTGTAGTCAATTCTTACTACTGATTATTTAATACTCTACCTCAAGCTTACCTGACATAGAAAGTATTTTTAATTTATAATAAATAATATCACAGTTTTGGTGTTTATTTCATAAGAATTTAAATAATATCAATATAAATAATATACATCATCACCTTTATCTTTTTTCCTCCAAGAAAATTCCATTACAACATCGGTGTGTCCAACAAATGTATGAACTGGACTGGTCAAATCAGACATATTTGTAATATTCCACAAAATTAAATTATTTTCTCCTCTACGTAACTGAGGCACAACCACAGTTACTAAACCATCTCCAAAAGGCTGTAAAAATAATTAAAACAAAAAAATTATAGCTAACTAGAAAATCTTCAAAAAAAATTTTTTTTGAATGAACAAATCAAATTTGTTTAATAGTTCAAGCTATCCTTTTTTATAAATATTATGCAGTGAAATTCATTCATAGTTAAAGAGTTAATAACTCAAAATTTATAAATACTGAAATACTAAATTAACATCATTCATTACTCTTTTAAATGCACCCTTTTGAGTTCTCTTTATATTTAATATATCTAGCTTATACTTACACAACTAATTTATAAGCTCTTGTTTATTCTCTTTCACTTGCATTTATTCAGATTACTATAGATCTAATCTCCCAACATATAAATGTATTCATACAATTATAAATTTTTTGAGGTTAGAAAATTTAGATCAAAATTCACCATGCTAGTAATAGGCTAACAGTAGTTTAGTTTGATGGGGATTATTCCTTAAGATAATATTAGCACCAATTTGTCTGATTTCTAATTTCTGATTACAACAACAAAGTTAATACTATCATCAATGAAACGCGCAATTATTTTCTTGCCATTGAGAAGCATGGATCCAAATAAATTTATTGCCTGCTGGCAATATTTATTTTTTAGGGAAATTTATCTTCATTCTATGGAAATATATTTCATAAAGGAACAATTGCATGAATTATAATAAAATATTATAATGCATGAATTTACTGCATGAATTATATAAATATTAATAATATGAAAGAATAAAAGAATGAAAAATTCTTACGGTATATCTAGCTCTCCAAACAGGTGAACCAGAATCCAACATACCTTCAACTCTTCTTGGATTAGTAACATCCCAAAACTTTAAAAATAAATTTTAAAATTAAAAGTGGAACAAACAATGCATGATTAAAAATAAGGTAAAAATCTTTTTATAATACAATATTTTATAATAATCTTCTTACTATAAAATTTAAATAAAAGTAAACAATAAGTATAAATAAAATAAATAAAAATATCATATGCATAATTTCATCAAAATAATAAAATTAATACTTAAAATAGTCAAAAATGACATTTATGAAAACAGATATAAACTGTATATTAATAATTTTAAAATTTCAAATAAGATAGCTTCATCTGATGATTAATAGTTTAACTTGAATTAATAATCAATATTTATATTATTATTATTATTAATATAATAGTATTTTTAATTATTTCCAAAGGAGAAAGGAGTCGTTTTGACTGATTTTTAATTCTTTTATTGGTAAATTATTTTTTTCTAATTAATAATGATGTTTTTCAGAAATTTGTTTAAAAAATAAGTGATGACAGTTAACAGTTAACAGACAGACATGTCCAGCATGTCATCAATAATACAGACATTAATTATATAGGTTGTTCTCTAATTGCAAATATATTGTATTTGTTTACAAACCAAAAACTTCATAATTCAAACTTTACTATTACATTGAACATAGAGTTATTGCATTTTATAAATACTGTATTTTATAAAATGTTATTGAATGAACTAGTAAGTAGTTTTTTATTTCACACATTTGAATATAAATAATCAATTTTGGCATAAGAATTTTTGATGGAAGTTCTGCTTTGTTGAAAATTTTATTGGGGACAATTTTCTTTTTAATTTTTTCCAGTCATACATTATTAAACATTGGAGCTGTTCTATATTCACCAGACTGCCTATATTTTGATCAAGTCCATTGTGGTGGGAAAAATTCATCTGCTGTTTTACCTGTAAAAAGTGATTAAAATATGCCTTTTTTTCTATCATACTTCGTCCAATAGAAGCTTTTCTCTTGCTTTCCTATACTCTTCTCACTTTGCTTTTCATTTTTTAAAAGCATAAACTATTTAGATATCCTTCAGTTTTCCAGTGGCTAAATCTGTAAATACAATCCACATCTCCTTCATAAAATGTAAAGTGAAGGATGGGGAATAACAGACTGAGACCAAATTTTCTTTACAAATGTGAAAATATGGGATCTAGAATTCAACTTGGATTTCCCACCTGGTCAGTAACTTTACTATGCTATTTGTAAATGAAAGTCATTGCAATGCTTCCATGTATGCAGCTAGTCTATTTATTACAAATTTTTCTAAGAAAACTTTTTTAAGATGAATTATGGCAATGCTAATTATTCAAGTAATTCTACCATCATTTATACAATTACATGATATTTTAGCATATTTCTGTGAAAAATAAATTACATTTTGGATTCTGGAATGCATTATAATTTTTTCCATTTAAATGAACTATAATTTTGTTATGATTTATGAAATTCAATTTATGAGCATTTTCAAGAATGTTCAATGTTTGTAAATTGCAGTGAGAGTATATTTATATTGCTACACTATTTTGCTATTGTGATGTTAAAAATTTTGTACTATATTTTAATTTTTTTAAATTGTAAAAATAAAATGAAATGTTCATATCTCAAGAAACATATAACATTTAGATAAAACTTTAAAATTTATGTTAATTTACAAATAAAGATTAAAGTAAGTATGTCAAAATATATATTACTGAAAGATAAGAAGTCACTACAGCTTCAATTATTTTAAGTTACCTTTACAGAGCAGTCCTGACTAGAAGTAGCTAAGTGATGTTCTTGTACTGGGCTCCAATCTAACCCATGAATTTTTGACAAATGGGCTGATATATATTGTACAGGACTAGTACCTTTCTAAAATTTAAAAAACAATTTAATTTGTAATAATTCTATTTTAAATTTATTATTATAAATATTTTCCTTATATTTCTTAATTACAAAAAAAATCTATGAAGACAATTTTATAAAGTAATATTCAGTTCATCTAAAATACAATAACAAAATATTTTATGCTACAATCCAGATACTCTATTCTATTAAGTACATTTAAATATGTTCATTAATATTATTAAGAATGGAGAAAATCATTTATTACTCATAAACAAGTGTGTGAAAATATTTTCAACACTGAAGTCATTATCAGATCCTACAAAAATTCATTTAATAATGAATAACAATATTCTGGAATAGTATATTACAATTTAAAATCTTTTAAGTCATAGTATATTTAAATAATATATAAGTTTATGGTTTTGATGATAAAATATGTAAAATATTTAAATAATAGTCACAACTAAAAAATTATTTTAAGTTTTTAGTTGTGACTATTATTTAAATATATTAAGATAATATTTTACTCTTTCAGTAAAATGTTATTATTTTATATTTAACCTCTCTTTAATATTTACATGATACAAGTAAACTGTATACTGATATACTATCAACTCCATAAATAATGGACTCAGTTATAATGAACATATTTTGCTTATCTTGATCCAAATGTATTTCAATGTATGCTAATAATTTTCGTTATAATGAACTCACTTTAGTTTCAGTAAACAAAAACTCCAAAAATAATATCATTCTAACATCATAATTCTTTAAAAACTTCATTGGTTAATTCAAGGGTTGACAAATGCCAGTTTCTTTGTACATTATATGTTATTGCTCTATTAGCAAATTGCTAATTATATTAAAAAAGGAAAATTTTCAGTTTTTAATTTTAATGATGTCATAATAATATGGTGGCACCCAAGACACTAAAACTATTTAAAATTGCAATAAAATAAATGATTTTTGTACTATTTACTGTAATAAGAATATGCTTTCTGAACATATTTGAATAAACTTATCTTTAATGATCTAAAAGTACTTTTGAATATAAAATTCATGAAATACATAATATATAAAATCAGATATATTAATATTAGAGACACTGATACACAAAGAACTATAGAAGCTTTGTTTGAACACAATCTTTTATAAAATTTATGAATTGTTAGTAAAATAATTTTTAATTATATCACTTATACATTAATATTTATATTTAACTTTAAATTATTTTATTTTGTACACAATGAATTTGTAATTATTGTATGATTCTATGGAATGATATTTGAATTTATATGTATGTTCCATTCTATATTCCTTTTAATGCTATATGACTGAAGTTGGATATTATATATAAAAGTATTGTTATGAATCATTAAAGATAAGTTTATTCTAATTTGATCCCAATAAGCATGTTTTTATGACTACTTCTGGATGCAACTTATTCTATGAATGTACAGTTTACTAATGAACATATTAAAATAAGCATATAAAATTAAAAATAAGTATTATTTTGTCATAAGTTACAGATATTATTTTTATAGTGTTGAAATTTTATCAAAAATTCACCATCATGATTATAAAATTAAGAAACTAGGCTATCATCATTTAATTTTAGTAAAAAAATGAATTTTTTTTATGATGAAAAATTAATTGTTTATAACTTTTAATTGATAAAATATTGATGTTTGTATTCAATTAAAATTGATATGCATTGGTCTATGTTGAACAATATTATTTCATTTTCAAAAAGATTTTTACAAAAAATAAAAAAAGTAATGAGAATCAATCAATAATCAAATATAAGCATTATACTGTGGGGCTGACATCATTTCAATGAACTTATATAGTTAATAAGGTAAAGTTATAAATTATAGCGAACATTGGATATAGTGAATGAAAAATCAGAGTCCCTAGGAGTTCATTACAATTGGAGTTGGACTTCATATTTTATTATTCTCATTGCTTTTATACTGGTACACTTTGAATTATGAATTTAATTCATTTACAGTTTTGTTTGTAACTTAGAAGCCATTGTTATGAGGTATATTGAAACTATTATGTATATTGTATTTTGTAATATAGTTCCAAACTGGACTAATTAGAAGTTTCTTATTTCAGATATTTGAATAAAAAGTTCTGATTATCCACAAGAATTCTTTTGGTATAATCTTTGCCATCTTGAAATACTGCATTAATATAAAAAACTAATATTATTCTAAACTGCATTAATATGTTAAATAATTGTGTGATTTTACATTATATTTATTGCTAAAGTATTCTGTTACCATAAAATTTAAAATTCTTGAAGAGTTTTTGAAATTTTCTGAATTATACAAAGATGGAACTATACACTGCCAATTACAAACTAAAGACAAAATTATCAGCACTTTAGGCAGGAACGGTTTAATTAGTAACTAAAATAATAAAATTGCACTAAAAAAATAAGTTTTTCAGTGCATTTTTATTATTTTAGTTACTAATTAAACCATTCCTGCCTAAAGTGCTGATAATTTTGTCTTTAAATTTTCTGAATTTGAAAATAAAATGGCATGTTTGTAAGTATGAAAGTTCATAACTGAAAGAAGTCTGTATTTATAAATAAATATCAAAAATTTATCATTATTCTACATAAAATTATATAATTAGCAATTTTTTTTTTTATATTATTATAAGTAGCAATTTTTCATATTCATAAAGGAATTTTATTTTAGTATCTAAAACATTACTTTATTTTATCAAAATAAATAAAATAATATTTAATAAATTTAGATATGAATTAATAAAGAAAAACAAACTCCATCTCTACAATTTATTGAGCAATAAAAATGATCTCAATAAATAGCTTTGCATTTACTTTTCTTAACAATTACAAATAGTATTGCTAGTCAATTTTAGTCATAAATTAACAACACATTAACAATTAATAAATGTAACTTTGTAATAATCAAAATATAATTTTAAAATGTATTTATACCATTTTCAAATTAAATGCCTTAATTTTCTTCTTTCATTAAAAAAAGAATATGTTATATTTAAAACAATGAAATAATCAACCAATGAAAGGAATAATCAATAAAATTTATAGCTGTTAATTAGTTATATTAAATTATGCTACAAATAATTATTGAAATTATATTACAAATTTAAGGAACTTACTCTTGGATCCCACAGTCTAATATCACCTTCATGAGATGTAGCAATAATATTTTCAGTTACTTTATTCCATTTAACTTGAGAAGCTCCAGCTGTAAATAAAATTATACAGCTAAAATGTTTAAATCATCATAACATCCACATTTTAGTGTTTAAAATGTGTGAAAATTATACATGGATATTAAAATATTTATGATATATTAAAATATATCATAAACATTTTAAACATCCATGATATTTCAGAAAATATTGAACAATATATTTCTGGCATATATGATCCAGATTAAGAATTTTAATTATTTTTTTTAATTATTTAATTAAAGAAATTTCAAAATTATCCAAACTATAGAAAATTTATATTTTTAATTTTCAATATGTATTTATATACTGAAAATATACACAATATTAATAATATGTAAATTCTTTATGTATTTCAGTATTTATGCTTTCTTTATTCATTAGAAGAATTAAAGAAAAAATGAAGAAGAGAAAAAGCAAATTCTTTTTAATAAGTATGTCTATGGGTCTCATGTTAAACTATCCCATATCTCTAAAAAATTAGAGCTAGATTTTTTGTTTTGTTAAAATTCTTTCACAGAAAGTTAAAACTTAAATTTTAAATTTCGGTGAAAGAATAACTTAACAATTAACAGAACAATTAACTTGTTCTGTTGGTAATTTAAGCTGTTCAGTAATTCAGAGTTTGATTCTACATTAATGAATAGCAATAAACAGAAATAAGAAAATATATGGCATATATAGACAATATATAATCATATTAGAATTGTTAAGATTTTTAACTTCTGATAAAGAATGTTACCATTTAAATCTGCTTTTAATTTAAAATTTAAATATGTGGCAACTTGTACTTTTCATTAATGGCTTTTTTCTTATATTTGAGCTATAATAAGATATTTTCATACATTGACAAGATGATCTTGCATAATTTACATTCAGAAATTTATAGGTCAGTGCTGTACAAAATTAATTTTCCTTTTTCAATAAATATTAGAACATATGAATATACATAAGTATATAATTTATTTTTTACATTAAATACATATTGTTCATTATTCCCAGTTTTACTTATTTTGCAGTTTATCCAAGAAAATTAATTTCCTGACTTCCTCAGAGCTAATTGAGAGTCTTCTGTAATATATATATATATAGGTGCTCCTCTATTTATGATCATTTGATTTATGATAATCTGATATTATGATTGCCCTTACTATATTCCAAATTTGGGTATTTTCACAACATATTGGCTAGGAACAGTTTTTCTGTTTTATTAAAAATTTACAGTCAGCCAAGGGATGTATAGTAAATCAAACTGCTTACCACTTAGGAGAATATGGTTC
Source organism: Androctonus mauritanicus (assembly GCA_011317285.2). NCBI lineage: Eukaryota > Metazoa > Arthropoda > Arachnida > Scorpiones > Buthidae > Androctonus > Androctonus mauritanicus. Next base: position 3,823 of record WUQG02003058.1, on the reverse strand, counting down.
AATTTTGAATGATTTTAATACCTTGGAGATTCTGGAATCAAAGTTGTGATGATTTTGCCTCCATGGAGTATCGGATTTTCCACTTCTACTATTATTATTAAAATTACTGCCATTATCAGCCATTTTTATGATTTTTTTCAATCTATGATGGGGTTATCAAAATATAGTGCAGTTATATGTAAAGAAGCATTTGTAATTTAGATATGCATATATATTTATATCTTTCAATAGCAAATAATAAATATAATTATCTATACAAATGGCTGGAGAAATAGCTAATTTATGAAAATGAAATGCCCTTATGGCATAAAAAATAGAGGGGATTGGACACTAACATATTAGAGTCTCTTTTTTAAAATAAATCATTTTATTAAGTTAAATTTTTTTTTGATCATTGTAACTATTAAAGCATGAACTCCAGAATATTTTAAATACTTGTTATAAAAACTAAATATAAATTTATTAATATTTACATTTTATATAATCACTTACCAACAGCAGATAGAGAGAGTACTGGTTTTTTAAATTCTCTGAAATATTACAAAAAGAATACTAATAAACATCATTATACTGCATTAAACCAATAAGTATTAAGTCCAAACACAGCACCAACTGCAGTTGGTTATTACAACACCTCTTTAAAGAGGTGTTGTAATAACCTACTGCAGTTGGTACTGTGTTTGGACTTAATAAAAAGAATACTATTGAATATTTGAAATAATAAATTTTTAAAATTAAAAATAAAATACCTGATATCCCACAGATTTATAAATGTATCAATTGAAGCAGTTGCTAATGTATTAGCATTAAATGTTGACCAGTTTAAATCACTGTAATATTGAAATTTATATTAATTTTATGAAAAATAGTAAAATGAATAAATAATAAAAACAAAAAACTATAAATACAACAAAGATTTTAAAATATAAAAATATTGGAATAAAAATCTCAAATTTTTTGCAGCACTTAAATAAAAAAACAAATTTTTTTATTACTATTAATAAAGAATTTAACTGTATTTTCTTCTAAAAGAAAAACATATGATATTGATAAAGATGCATTAGAATAAATGTATCTATTACTTTGCAGTTACTTATTTCACATAATTGCATATATAATATATTTTTGATAATCATTGAAAGAAAAGCATTCGAAGGCAATTTCATAAAAATAAAAACTTTTTAATAAAAAACTTTAGAACATTTCAGTCAAATTAGTCAGTCAACTTCAACCATCATACAAAAAATAAATACAAGTATCCTGTCTATAATACAGTAGATACATTTCTACAAAGCACCATGTTGTGTGAAACCATGTTATATGAGACTTGAAGCCAATACAAAAAGAGGAATAACATTCAAAAACTAATTAAATAGAAATAACTTTCTTTAATTCTACATCAGAAACTTAATTTTTATAACAATATTTATAACATGAAACATAAAGACAGAAAAAATATATAAGACCCCAAAAAAAAATATACATAAAACAAAAGGAAAGAAAAAAGCATAATTATATCTTCCTTATCATTGTTTCATTAAAACAAGAACATTTTTTCTTTAACAATATAAACTTCACTTTTTGAACTTTTTTATGCATTTAAAGTTTGTGTATCTTCTACTTTCTTTACAAAATGTGTAATCTAACATGCTAGTGCAAAATGTGTAATCTAACATGCTAGTGCAAAATGTGTAATCTAACCTACTAGAAAACAATTGTTCCTTAACATATACTCAAAAAAAAAATTATGAATAAAAACATTTTTGTTCTCTTTTACATTTCTCTATTGAAGAATAAAAACTTATTTTTTATCCAAGAACTGAATGTTTGGAACACAAAATACTCAATGGTCAACAATTAACTCAATTACAAAATTAATTCAATTTTAAATCAAAATTGAAAATAGACTGCATATTGCACCTCTCATGACAAACTAGCAAAATTGCATTTATGACTAATTTTAGCAAAGTATTTCCCAATGATTGCATTTTATGAGTGTGTTATGTCTCCACAGTGTGGATTTACAAAAATTAATGAAAATTTTTAGTGTTATAGGAGAGTAAACCTGATTTTCTAAATATGTTAATTAAAATCCGTGTTGTAGAAGTACCATGTTATATCAGGGTTTCCACAATTTTCAAATCGTGTTAGAGCAAAACTATGTTGTAGGAAACCATGTTACAGGAGGGATAACTGTATTCTAAGAATATAAAAATTTTTTAAAATTTTGGAAATATGTATTTCCATGGTAACAGATGATGATTAAACAACTGCTAATTATAGAAAATTTAGTAATATTAAAGATAAAAGTCTTAAATATTTTTAATTATTCTGTATTTCCAAATAGATGAGACATTTTCTCCTGGATGATCATTAAAAACATTTTTTGAATAGGAAAAAAATCCTTTTTAGAATTTGTAGAGCTTTGGCAATTATCCCTTCTCAAGGAGTACCACAAAGTTGTATGATCCTTGCCTTATTCCATTCTATACACACACTATGCTCATAAGCCCTTCTTACTAGTGCAGTTTTTAGCTCTCCTATTTCAAATCCCTTCTGTGCTCAGCCAACCTGTCTATTAGATGTCTCTTACTTATGCTAAAGTATTCTTCTTATTGATTAAGATCTACATTAGATAGGGAAATAACATAGGCACCTCACTTGTTGTGCTCTTTGAGTTTGTCTTTTTTTTGCTCCAGAGATAGTCGAAAGTAGTAGGCTATTTTTGGGCTGCTGGCTTGATATTTCTTGAATTTGACTAAACTTCTTATTGTTTTATGTTTAGTGCCTGAATAAGGCATAGGGAGAAACATGGTCATTATCTCACTTGATATTAACTGGACTTGCCTAAATCCTATTTCCATCATCACTGGAAAGATGAAATTTTAAAATATTCTCATAGATTCTTTGCATGTGTCTGTAAGCCACATATAAAGCCCAGTTTATAAATTGTATTGTATTCTTCCATCTTGGCTTCATTGGAAGTACAATGTGTAAATACTCTTTGAGAAAGAGATCTAAATGCTGACTTTCTATAACTTTGAGGATAATTCACTATGCTGGTATGATGACAGGAATATATGTTAGTTTTCAGAAAACTCGTTTTAAAAAATTATTGGTATTCAAGAATATTTCTAGAAAGTGTAATAATTTAGTAATAAAGAGAAATAACAAAGTACATAGAAGATTCAGGAGCTATATGTGGCTTTTCTTACAGACACATGCAAAGAATCTATGAGGATATTTTAAAAATCTCATCTTCTCAGTGATGATGGAGATAGGCATTTAGGCAAGTCCAGTTAATATCAAATGAGATAATGACCATGTAATCATTATTAAATTGTATCATATGAATCTGTATAAAATTGACAGTAGCTTAACCAGTCAGTCAAAATGGTAATTTCTTTATTAGAATGCTTCTAGTTTAATAGTGAAGTGTCATTCAACCTTCTACTAGAAATATGATAATTATGCATTGGGATTGTTCTGTAGTATTGAATTCTCATGAAAATAAGCACACAATAATAAATAGTACCTATTGTAAATTTGTTTGTGATGCTATATGTTGAGAAATTAAGTTGAAAGCAAATGTTGTCCTAAAAAACAATTTATTCTGCAACAGGACAATGCTTGTCCCATGTTATCAAAGCAATATTGGACAGCAACAAAATATTTAAATTTTATATCCTATCAAATCTATCATGACTTGTACAGTCTATGACAAAAAGGTTTTGACATCTACCGTAGGGCTGCATTAGAGGAAGTAGTTTCGATTGTAAAGTCTGGAAAATCTCTGCACAACAGCTTGTAATGAAATAGACCG
>WUQG02003047.1:0-12251 GCA_011317285.2 Androctonus mauritanicus | reverse complement strand
TAATTTTTTTAATTTCTTAATCAATATAGAGCATTTTACTAATATATACCCACTTTTTACTTGATAATGTAAAAAGTGGGTATGTTAAAAAAAAAAACTTCAGAAAAAATTAAATATTAGAGAAAACAATAATATATTTCAACAAAAAGCCATATATTATACTATCCTATAAGGTGAAAACAGCAAATTTAAAAAATATATTAAATATAAAGGAAAAAACTTTGTGGGAAAAAAATCATCAAACAAGTAAGTATAGTTGGTGTCTGAGAGACTCTACTGAATTTTTTTCTCTGAATCCATAAATGCAATGTAAAATATGCTTATTGCAATTGAATCCAATCTGAAAATCCAGAAGGTACAGAATTTTTGAAAATTTTTACATAGCACAATAAGTAGCACAGAGTCCCTCAGATTCCAACTACACTGTGCTGAGTTAAAAGACTTATGTCATTGTGAACTCTCGAGCGGACAAACAGTGTAAACTGTATTAAAGAGACATATGGATAATTTAGCATCTAATGTGTGTAATAATTAGAAGATGAATTAGTGTTTAACACTTGACAGAAACTCACTCAGTTATGTGTAGGAAGATCACTGCAGACTCTTTCATATTTCTCTCTCTCTCTCAATATAATGGGATTGCTATTGTAATTTTAGTTGTTAAGTCATATATACATTGCTTGATCGTCATGTATTAATATATTGTTGTTTAATATTAAGTTTTATATATATTGCTTAATGTTGTTTACAGCTTCTTACATATACTCTTATATTAAATAAATGCTTTATTTTAGTTAACAATACATAATATTGGAATCAATCTCTGATCCTGTACCTCTAGTGTCTGAATCCAAATGCATATGAATTATACAGCCAACATCTTGACATTTATATTGGCATTCCCTCACGATCTTCACACTGCTGTCAGGAGTGGGATAGTGGAAAAATAGAGAATCTGCTGGGGATATGAAAACAAGTGGATTTGCAGAAAAGTGAAAAATTCACATTGATGATAAGCACAAGGATGGGATTAGAGAATTGACTCATAGGTTAAGTTAACATTTAAATTAGACATTTAAGTTGGTTTGGATTAAGATAAGACATATGATTTTGGAAAGGCACAAAATCCATTTCCCTGTGGGCTCGGGGAAAGAATAGCCCACCATGACACTCCTATGGGCGATAAGAACCTACCAAATGGATCTGTAAAGGACTGTATGTGTTTGTTGCTGCATGTGTCCATTGGTCTCGAGTAGAAAAGTTGCCAAGATCTTTCTCTTCTCAGGAAAATAGGCATAATAAAGGTAAAGACACACACTTACAAATAAAAGGCAAAGCTTCCTGCCAAAGAGGACCACTAATTATAAAATCCTCTGCCTTTTCCTCTAACGAAGGCACCAAGAAGTGGTGGGAATCTGAGACAAAATGATTAATTTGAAATGATAAATAAGAAATATATAAGAATAATAATTAAGGTATATAATTGAGAAAAATATGGCAAATAATTGAGGAATTAAAATATAGATGGCATGAGCAAGAAGCTCGATGATGGTATCTGCTCCCATATACTTTGGGTTAAAGTTCGATGCTAATAAGCATCCTTGGCAGAATACACAAAGAAAACTGCATGCAAGTATATAAATTGAATAATATGAGAAAAAAATGATGAGTTAATCCACTTATTCTCTCAAAATAGCTTCTATAAGTGATGCATTGTCACAATGTAGAAAAAAGGAAGAAATAGATAACAGAATTAAGATAAGAAAATTTAGGAAATTTGAATGCAGTACATTGAGTACAAAAGGTGAAATACAATAAGAGAATAAGTGAAAACAGTATAATATTGTATATAGTGAATAACAGATATAGCAAATAATTTAGGATAATTAAAGAAATAAGAAAATAATAAATGAAAATAAGAGAAAGAATATTGTATATAGCAAATAAATTAAGAAATAAGAATTAAAAATTAAGAAATAATTAATAGTTTAAATTAGTTTGTAATATTAGAAATAAGTTGGATTTAATGAAGAGAAAGTTGAATGCCTTCCACAATACCTGAGGAGACATGTTAAAATCTTGAATGAAAATGTTTATATGAAATTTGAAACTTGATATTATCGACTTGAATTTATTTTATGTATTGTTTGAACTGAACTTTGTACATAATTTGTGAATTGTAAAAGCAATTGTTATCTTTTTCAGTAATGTAATTCTTGCAAATGATAAGAGATCCTGGAGACCCTGAAGTGATACTCCCTTGTTTTAATAGAAAGATTCAAATATATATTAAATTTTTTAAATGTAAAGAAATTGTCAAAACAAAATAATTATTATAATTGTTTTAGATAATAACTGATAAGAACTCGTCATTCTTTAATGGACAAGGAACTACCCATTAGTTCTTCCTCCAAAAACCGTAGAAAGTTCCTTCTCTGGAAGGAGAGGGAATAAATAAAAATATATAAATCAGTCAGAAGAGTCAGCAAAAAAAGAAAAAGATTTCTTTACTATTATACTGCAAATCCTTATTTCAATAAATTCACAAAAATCAGCACTATCTGCAGTCTATTTCAAACATAGAACATTTTATTACACAAACGTTTTCGATGTTTATGTAATAAAATGTTTATGTTTGAAATAGACTGCAGATAGTGCTGATTTTTGTGAATTTATTGAAAAGGAAAAGAGTAGAACAAGAGAATACAAGAAGTTTTAAGTTACAAAGAAACAAAAACAACAATGTAAGAATGATGGAAAGCAACTTGTCCCATTGGACGCAGCCAACAGAGAGAACAGATGATGTACAAAGAGGTCAACAATATATGATGGTAATGGTGGACAACAGACGATGACAGCTGATGAAGACTGCAGACTGAGAAGACTTGTATCATTGTGAATTGTTGAGTAGACAAACTGTGTGAACTGTGCTAAAGAGACATATGGATAATTTAGCATTTAATGTATGTAATAATTAGAAGATGGACTAATGTTTAACATTCAGCAGAAACTCTCTCAAGTATGTGCAGGAAGATCACAGTAGAGCTTTCTCATCTCTCTTGATGAAATGGGATTGCTATTGTAGTTTTAATTGTCAAGTCATATAAACATCACTTAATCATCATGTATTAATATATTGTTATTTTAGTTTAATATATATATATATCACTTATTGTTGTTAACTGCTTCTTATATATACTCTGATATTAAATAAACATTTTATTTCAGTTAACAATAAGTAATATTTGAGTTGATCTTTGGTCCTGGACCTCTAGCGTCCATGTGCATATGAATTATACTTTTAAATTAAATTATGAATTACTTTAAATTATGTTTATGTTGGCCTCCCTCACAATCCTCACAGGAGTATAGTCACCCCTCACAGCAATGAAGGACCTGTAAAGATCTTCATATTGTTTATGATATTACTTATCAATTCAGTTTATAACAATGACTATTAATTCTTGCAAAATATTTTTAAGCTCCCTAAAGTCTTAAGGCAGAAGGTTGGAGGCAGTTATACATCTCCTTAGAGCAGGGGTGTCAAACTGGCGGCCCGCGGGCCACATGCGGCCCTCGAAGTGATTTTTTGTGGCCCTCAACACTCTTAACTAAAATGAAAATGAGAACAGTAGGCTATGTTATGAGATAATAGAAAGTAACTCTCGTATATCATATACTATGATGTACTAGTTTGATTTTAATGAAATGTAATTGCACGAGGTTTTTCAATTAGCCTTATGGGACGTATGACACTGATATTTCAGATTGGTGACACAAATTAAATGCTTTTCTGCAAGGACTACATCATTTTGTGCGAAATTTCTTACCAAAAAACGAAAAACCATAACTAAGAACCTGAATTTTTTTGGATAGCCAAATACAATAATCAAGTTCCAAACAATCCCTTTTTGAAGGACGTGTATAAAGGATGCATTAATGGGCTTGCAAAAAGATTTGTGTGTTATTAACTTATCTAAAAAGTGTAAATAGTTATGGATATTTGAATTTATAAAATTTTAATAAAAGCTTTTTTTTTGTACAGAAAATGTCTTTTAACACTTAATAGAAAATTGAAGAGGGGAATTAAATTTAAAAAAAATGTATTATTCAAACAATTATGTAGTATTATATATTTTTGTAATATGTTTATTTGATTACACAATATTTTTAATTATTCTAGCTAGATTTCTGAATCATTACTCCAAAATGTAATTTAAAAAAAATTTAAATGTGATGTGGCCTGCGGCAATCTTACAGGACATTAAATGGCCCTTGAATTAAAATGAGTTTGACATGCCTTCCTTACATTATCTGAACTGGTCCAGTTTTATTAGTCTGACTATAAGCCCTAATCAGAAGGCCTACCAATTCATTGTTGTGAAATTGTATATTTAAAAAATCATTTGAAAGCTGTAACTAGCGTTAATAACTGTTTTTGTTAGATTTTTAGTTTTAATTTACAGAATATAATTTAACTTATTTCAGAATTAATATAAATAAAGATTAGAAAAATTATAAAACAAAGCAGCACTAGACAGCAGATAGGTAGGTAAACAATATAAAAACTTTTATATTGTTTACCTACATATATTGTTTACATTTTTAGCATTCTAGGCACCATCATCAGATAACAAAACAAAGGAAACTCAAAAAAACCTTTGTTACCTGATGATGGTGCCTAGAGTGCTGAAAATGTTCATAATTAAAAGTTTTTATGTTGTTTACCTATCTATTTGCCATCTAGTGTTTCTTTGTTTTCTAATTGCTATAAGGTATTAAGGCAGTATAAAGTTATCCTTATAAATAAAGAAAATGGCAAGAACAATATCATCGATAGTTATTAGCCAGAGGTCAGTCCTTTTGTACAGTGGCATCACATCATGTGATCATGACAGTGCAGGTGTGTTTGGCAGATATAAACTTTACAATAAAATTTCTCTGTGAAAATGAACTAAATTTAATTCTGTAAGTGATTAATGTGAATAATTTTTAATAAAGATTCAGAATATGTCATTGTTTTGAACTTAATTTTTAAATTTTTATTTGATTATGTCAATGTAACAAGAAAGCTGTAAAAATTTTTTCTTAAATTTCAGTTTGGGATATCTCAAGTTCAAATTTCATGGAATATCTCAAGTTCAGTTTGGGATATCATAAGAAATTGATTATATTTTTAGTGATGCATAAAAAATGCTATTATATCATTGAAATAAGAGAGAAAATATACATTTTATATTTTTTAGCAAACATAGATGGATTTTTTTAATTAATTAGTTCTCATTGTTAGATAAACTTTAAAATAAGACTTCAATGAACTTTTTGTATTGAGAAGTTGTGGTATTAAGAGTGACATGATTATAATGGGACACATTATATATAAGTATATATATGTAGATTTTAAAGTATATATAATAGTAACAGTAAGGAATTTTGCCATGCTATTCTTTTCAAAAAGAAAAAAACTTAAGCTAAAGGTTTATTGTATGATAAACAATCAATGTGAATTTCAAGCTATGAGGTGGTAATGGTGTATACTGTTTTGTGAAATATAAAAAATCTCTTGATGTTTTGTCACCAAAAACATTTAAAAAATAATTAATTAATCCAAAGTGGTAAACTATTGCTTTACTATTGGCCATCAGCCAATTGTAAATTTTTATTTAACTTCAGGACTAAGATCTAGCCTGATTGGCGTATGTGGAGTTTCATATGAGTAAGAATGGGAGAATGTCAGATTTCCTCATTGTATACTCGACAACAATGGTTTGTTAAACCAGTAACAAAATTTATTAGTATTAGATGGTGGTCATCCACAGAGAGAATTTTTTATAATAATATTGATATATTAAGATATTCAAAAGATAGATACTTTTAATATTAAACAAAAATGTTTTTTTCTTTTTTTCCTTTTAAATCATGAAGTTTAGTTCCTAGTTTTCTTTTCAATGTTTATTCTGGGTTCTTTGCTGGGTTTTTTTCTTATTTTTCTATTCAATATTTTTTTCTTCTCTTTGTTGTCAGTTTGGAATATTTCTCTTTTCTTCTGTTTGAATTTTATTTTTTGTTAACTTGTTCACTGTTGCCAACACTTGTACACTTGTATATTTCACTGATTTCAAAAACTGACTGATTCTGTTCTCTTCCGTTTAAATACAACAGTTCTCCCCCTTTCATCATTATATTAAAATCAATCTAATTTCTCTTATTGTGAAAAATGATCTACTTCTCTTATTTCTTCAATTCTCTCTTTTTCTAAAGAAAAAGTTGTCATGCAATCAGTGTCAGATAGGTTCTCACATTTTTAATAAAACAGAAAAAGTATTTCTTACCAATATTATATGAAAATAACCAAATTTGGAATATCATAGAATTTTATGAATGATCTGATTAGCATAAATTGAATGATCATAAGTGAAGACCACAATTTTCTGTGGCAAAAATAGTATTTTCCATGGTGAGTGATGAAATTCTATGGCTTTAATGAATTATTTTTACAAAATACCTATACTTATATTTATATAATCACTTTCTCCATTGACTGAATATTGAGAATTCTGATTTAGATCATTTATATTCAATATTCTAATATGTTATTTCTTTAAATTTTTATCCATGATGATATATGGAGTTATGTCACTAACCACATGATTAATATGATATTAAACCATGTGAAACTACTTTACTATAATGAAGTACACTATACTGTATTTCTTCAAATAAGGAACATATATTTAAATAATAATACTATTTAATAAGTAATAATTCATCATGTATATTCATCTTGTGATTAATTTTAACAACTGCTTTTTTATTATATGATGTCGTTCTCATGATAAAATAACACAATATTATCAAAATGCAGAAAATATATGATCTAAATCAACTTTCAATCTATCAATAAATGAAGGTGATTATTTAAAATAACATATTCTATCCTTAGAAGTAAAATCTAATTTTCATTGAAAAATATTATCAAAGCATTGTTTTGATTAAAAATTATATTTAATAATTACAAATTTCTTCTGAAAATATGAAATTTGATATTTTCCAGTGAAATAAAAATTCTGTGACACACTATCAATTCCATGGCATGGCATAGTCTGAAATTCTGCATGCTGTGGAAAATTGTGGATCTTAATCATAAGTAGAGGAGCATCTGTAATTTAATATTCTGGACTTTCTCTTTTTTCTAAATTAATGTAAGATTTGAGCAATGTATATAATACATTAGGAAAATTAAAATTAGATTATTTTCTTAAAAAATAAACTTTTTATTGTTTGTAATTTATAATTAACTGTAATATAAATTTAAATTAAAAAATAATAATAATTTTTGATTATTCCTTAATATGATGAATAAAGAAAACAATTTCTAAAATGGTATAAAACAAGTAATGCCAATTCAGACAAATTGTTTAAATACACTTGTAAAATTATTATTATTTATTTCAATAATTTTTCATCAATTAAAATGTCAGTTGAAAGTTTACTGTGTTTATTTATTGTGATGATAAAATATAGAAGGATGATATATGAATTCAAAACTTAGAATAAAAAATTTCATAGAAGACTTTTACATAATATTAGCATGTCCATTTCACGAAATGTACCTTATATGCATTTAAAATGCTTAGACCATGTAAAATGAGTGTGCCTACAAGAATATGAGTGCTTCCTATGACCTAGAAAACTGAAATTTTGAGATTTTAGAGAAACGAACTGGTTCAAAAAAGTATAGCAAGCCAAAATTCCATTCTAAACAAGTGGAAAAAAGAGGAAGCTAAAACCAAAGTGGTCCCAAAACTGCTCTGCCACGGGTAGTATTAACTATAAAAGATATCCAAATCTATTATAGATTTGGATATCTTTTATATATTATATGGATTTGGATATCTATCATATATTCTTTATGGTCTGCTCTTTAGTGCTAGATTTGGATATCTTTTATAGAGGAAGCTAAATTTCTAATATTTATTTTATGGGTTAAAAATCTTTATTTCTAGAACATTTGAATGTTTCATGCTGAGAGAAATATCCCTTCATATATTAGTTGAAAAATTTATATTCAAACAGCATTACAAAGATGGTGGCCAATCAAATTTAACAATTTTTAACATTAGTCCTATTTTGATAAAAATGAGTATATGGGAGTTGTTGGGATTACAGAATAACAATTTGATAATTTTTTTGAATTCAAAATAGCAGTCTGAAATTCAATAGATATTTAAATTTAATCTTTTTTCTTTATTTATTTATTTATTGGCTAATTAAAAAGAGATTTAAACAGGTATTATACTGCTTCTTTCCAGTCAAAAGTAAACACAACATAAACTTTTTCTATTACTAAATAGTGCTGTGTTTATTTTTATTTTGGTTGATTGAGTTTTAGAATTAGGCTTAGGAATCTTTTGATAGTTTTTTTAATTCAGAATGACAGATCCAATATGGTGGCCTGACATTCAATGGATATTTTATTTTAGTCTGATATTTTTTGTTAGTGGCTGGATTGGCTATCTGGAAACATTAGTTTTCTATCCAGAGAATTTAGGCTCCAATCCAGATTCCACTCCTTGGAAAGTATTTGGTGAGCCAATGTTGTCAGTTGTCATTCTGAATAATATGTCATCCTTTGCTGTAAATGCTTATGGCAGGGTCTCAATTCACCTACTTATTAATCAGTAGATTGAAAAATAGTGTCCTTTGTTGAAAAAACATTACAACAATCATACCTGCTATAAATATATGCATCATTTGAAAAGATATAGCTCATCTATCTCTATTGTAAATAAGCTTATATAGTAGTAATAGTTATAAAATAAATTCTAGTCTAGAATTATTTGGAATACAAAAACAGATTTAATATATTTTGTAATTATTCTGATTAATATTCATCTAATTTAATATTACTTGAATTATAAAATCTTATTGCAATATGGTAAAATATTCCAAGAACAAATTAACTCACTCATAATGTTATGGAAATACCTGTATTTTTCATAATAACATTAACAATGGATGGCCATGAGAGTACAGCTTTAAAAATGTTAAATGAAGATAATACTTATACCATTCAATAAAATTTATTAATAAATCAAAGATGAAACCAGTGCTGTGTTCAAGATATATAGGGCTGTAAAGTTTCACGATGTCATTCCACTTACATTGAGTAACATTATTTTTCTGGGACTTAGCATATGAGTTTCTATTGTTTTTTATTTTTGTGTGTTTTCACTTTATAAACTTATATCTTACAATAAAAAATTAAAATTTTATAATATTGTACTTTACCTAGTATGCATTTATTTACTAGATAAGATCAAATATAGTAAGTAAATGCATACTAGATTTCAAATGAAATCTAATGAAATGCATCCACTTGAAAATAACATAAATGATTTTTTTTCTCTTTGAATGTCTTCAATGCACAAAAACTGCTTTAATGTATCAAGAAATTCTCTTGCTAATGATTCATGCCTTAGGACATATGGCATAATTATGCTTTAGGCCATACCATATTAATTTTGCATACAATTTGAAGCTATCAAATAAATAAATGCAAATCTTATTTTTTATTATCCTTAAATATGCCCAATACTGTTTTTACATGGATTTTTTTTATCTGAGTTTGATTTAACACAAATTTTAAAAAAATTTCATTCTCTTTTTATAAGAGTTGTTTTGATTTAACATGATCAATCCAAATTCTAAGAGAAAAAAAAATTTTTTTGTATTATATTTCTCACAACTCGCTTCATATAACTTCACAACTTGTCAGGCTTTTATCTGATTATGCTCCTTTAAATTCGGAATTTCTGTTTGTGGGGAATTCTTCAAATTATATTAAAAACAAAATTTTCATTCTCTTTTTAAATGAGTTTTTTAACATGATCAGCACAAATTCTAAGAAAAACAATTTTTCCACATATATTTTTCACATTTCCACAATCACTTCATACAATTTTACAATTGATCAGAATTTTTCCTGATTGTGCTCATTATATTTGCCATTTCTGTTTGTGGGGAATTCCCTGAATTATATAATCCCAATATGGAATTTGTTTTGTTTGCATTTTGAGTTTGGTGTTAAAAATGAAAAGTATCTTTTTTAGGTTTGATGTTAATTAAAAATTAAAATTCGTGCATATATAAATTTATTAATTTTGCCAAAAATCAATAAATGGTAAGTTATATATAAAGGCCTAGCCATAACAGAAACACAACAATTAATAACTGAATTCATTCTTAAAATCACTGAAACTTCGGAACTACAAGAGACCAGCGCTAATTTTGTCTAAGAGATCACAGAAAGAATTTCACCAATGGCGGAAGATGATGATGATGACAAAGATATTTCTAGTGATAACAGTGATATTGCAGTCTTATGCAAATGTATATATTTATTGCCAGAAAGTGATAGTGAATAAAATTTTTATATGTAATTCAGATTATTTTGCTTAATTTTTGTGCTCATCAATTAGTGACATTTTTTTCTTTTCAAATGATAATTTATTTTATATAATATTTATTACATGGGTAATCTTTATAAAATAAAATGTGTATCATGTAAAAATGATAAGATTCTAACAAGAATTTTCATATAGTTTATTGTATTATTTTTGCTGAATTTTTAGATCTGGAATCAATCTTCTAATTATCCATAGATACATTATATTTTTTTATACAGATTTTTTTTACACAAACTCTTTGGGAACATATCTATCACTTAAGAACAGAATTGGATGTATTTGTTTTGGCTCTTTTTACTTAAACGTCATCACAAATCTACTATCTCATAACATAGCAGGTCTACAATAATATAAATCTTTAAAATTGCAATAAAATGAATGATTTTTGTACAATTTATTAATCTATGTGTTATTTTAGGTTTATATGTTTGACTTTAAGAACAAAAAACTAACACTGCTTCACTTCTATTACTAAAGTTTCAAAAAACAGCACAAAAAGCAATAGAAAATAACCAGGCTTAACAAAAACAACTAGGTTTAATAGAAAGCAAAAACGTTTTCGGTATCTACGACACCATCATCAATTGGAATGGAATACAGTTAAAGAATTACAAAGTATTCAAAAAATAGAACATAAGAACAAATTTTTTTTTTATAATATATATATATATATACATATAGTTTTAAATTAAATAGTTCATACATAAGATCGTCGAGGAAAAATTCTTAAGGCGGGAGGGATCAATAAAAAGTTGACTAAACGTTTTTACTCACTGCATACTTCCAGGCAGCGCTTAGTCCGTCGGCTTGCCTAATGTTAATGACTTTACTCGATTTACTACTTTTTAGGATTTCAATTTTTTCAACTATCGACAGTATTTTTCGGTCGTGCACATTTTTTATAACCTGAGCGTTGTGTCAGAAAACTTTTGTGTCTTTTTCATAGACTCTTTGCGCTAGGGCGGTATTAAGGTTACCTTTAGAAATATCGTTCATATGCTCCGCAATCCTATCTTTAAGGTTCCGTGCTGTTGCTCCTATGTATACTTCCATCTGGTTAACATCGATGTTTTGTAGGGGGATTCTGTATACACCTGACTTGCACTCGTTATTTCTTCTGGATTTATCGTTTCGCAATAAATTGAAGACGGTGGGAGCTCTTCTGAAGGTACTGGCTTTATTTGCGACTTAAGGGTAGATCTAATAGCGGGTTGGAGTGGAGTCTGTACGGTATCGGGAGCCGGTATTGTGAGGCAGGAGTAGGCTCTACATGGGAGGAAGAGGGGTTGTTCCGAGGGAAATAGTTGCTTAGAGTAATCATTCATGGCTTTATGAAAAAGGCACCGCATAAATTTGTCGGAGTATCCATGTTTACGGCCAATGGTAAAAATTCGGCCCAACTCAGCTTGAAGAAGAGACTGACTGCTGCAGTGTGAGAGACATCTGTTAAAATAAGAGGTAAAAGCCGATTTTTTAAATGTCCAGGGGTCGAAGGACCATCTGGGTATGATAACAGGAGTGACACTAGGTTTAACATAGACTGTGGTATCGAAAGCATCTTCGGAGGCAATGATTTTAATATCCAGGAAATTCACAACAGTTTGGCTGACTTGTGTTAAAGAGAGCTTGAGGCCATATTCCTTTCTGGAAAAATGTTCTACCAGGGTATTTGCTTTGTGGTTAGTCCGCCATAGGACAAAAATGTCATCAACGTATCTAGAATAAAGTAAGAACTCCTTAGTGAGACTGGGGCTTAGCTGACGTTCAACTTCCCTAACAACT
>WUQG02003036.1:0-12251 GCA_011317285.2 Androctonus mauritanicus | reverse complement strand
GCCGCTCTAACTAGGGTTCTAAATTAGTGCTCTATTTATCATGTAGTGTAATCGGTTTCTAAGTTAAGACATCGGGAGCGATCGACCAAAATTGGCTTCGCGATCGACTTGTTGTCCACTTCTGATCTATACGATCTAATTTTTTTTTACTTACCAGGTTAGATTTAGATACAAAACAATAATTAAATCATAGAAATTTTTGAGAGATTAATAGCTTTTACTGAAAGAATAATTTACCTTAACTTTATACAAATATATATATATATATATAGCCTATACATAATTAGAAATATAATTAAATTTATGTAGCCTATTACTAAATGAAACAAATTGATATTAAATTAATATTCAATTATTTAATATCAGTTTAGACTAAGTTAAACCGAACTTTAAAAATCATTTACAGTATAAAAATAAAAATTCCATAAAATTAATTTTTAATTTTATAAATCACAAAATTAATATAATATACTATAATTTTATAAATCACTAATATTTAATAATCAAAAGCTAGAACTAAAATTTTAAAATGTATAAACTGTTCGCAATTTTATATATTTAAATCAGCATAAATTATCTTTAAACATTATTTGTTCCATTAAAGATCTCCTGAGTTTCGAAAATTTTAACTTGTTAACATATATTAATTACTTTATACTCTTTTGTAAACAAATTAATTGGACAAAGTTTACAAATAAATAAATAAATAAACACTTCGCAGGAATATATACAAACATTCATATGCATGATTCTAATAGTGTTAATGCAAACATTTAATTAAAGAATTAATGAGAATAGTGTTTTTGAAAATTTTAAAACTTTATTAATTAAAATTTTTAATTATTCTTGCACTTTTCTCTAAACAAATAAAAGCTTATCTAAATTCATTTTTACAATATTTGGAAGGAGTTACAATTCATTTTTTTATAAATAGTCAATGAATTTTAATATTTGAAGATGGCATACAAAAAGTGAAATTTTTTAAAATTCTTTTTCTTGTAAATTTATATCTTTTATATATATTCAAGTGCTTTTCAAATATTAAAATATTGCATGTATATCAGAAAGTTCAGTTTTGTTATTTCTTCAAAATTTAAATTAACAGAATTCATTTATTTTAACTTCTAATTAAAGAATCGAAGACATCTAATTTGAATTAATATTTCTGACTTACATTTTAAAATGATAATAAATTAATGAAACGGTTACTTATTTTTGTAAATGAATAAGAGATGATACATTCACAATATATACATATAATGGTATTATAACATAAAACTTCATTATAGTTTTATGTTATAATACCATAACATAATGAAGTTATGTTATATAATAACATAACTTCATTATGTTATGTTATGGTTATAATAACATAACTTCATTATGTTATTATATGCTATTTGATATATTTTATAAGGTTTTGATTCAATTTTAAAAAGAATTGATTATTTTATAATCTGGGATATACTTTTGTTGAAAAAAAACATCATATTAATTGAAATAAACGAACTAATATTTTGAAATGCAATACATATAATTTTTATTATCCTATTTCTTTATAGTAATGATTAATAATTCTGTTTACACTTATAATAATAAAATATTCCACTATAACTGATTTTTGTATAATATCTATTAGAAATTTATGATTCAATTTTATCATTAGGCAGTACTTTATTTACTTTTAATTCTAGAAATATATAAATGTTCGCTATATTATTAAGAATTAATGTAATTAATACATTATTCTATGTTAAGATTACTATATTTTATTCTGAAAATTAATCTATAAATACTGTATGTTATATTCTATATTATCGATACTCTTCCTGTCTCTCTATTCCTCTCATCATTCTAATGGAAGATTTGGATTCTATCATGATAGAGACAAAAATCACACTTTTTATATTACAAAAAAAATTAATTTTCAGTTTAATTGGGCAATATCATTACCTTTGCCACTTGAAACTTTTCCGGATCTTATTGAAATTTTTTTAGGAAGAGCCACTCTGTATCATAGATCCCTATCCTATCCATCTTGACAAATCCCAATATTGTCCTGTGTGTGGACAATTTTGATTAATATAAAAGTATTGTGACCCAGCTAAACACAATGAAAGAATCGTATTGGGCTTTTGTTCTCACTCTAATCAAACTTCGATTTAAATTATTTTTATTGAATTATATAAAATTTTAAAAGCCTCTTTGGGAAGATTTTCAAATAACTTAGTTGATATATAGATTGGATAATCATATTTTTTTTATTAAAACAATAATAATAATTATTAGTGATAAAATAAAACAAAAAATAATACTGTAACAATAATAATTATTTATTATTAATGTAATTAATACATTATTCTATGCATTAATAATAATTATAATTATTATTATTACAATATTATTTTTTTGTTTTATTTTATTACTCTTTCTAACCAATGGTTATTAAACTATCCGGTCATATCAAATCCCACTACAAAATTGTCTATGCACATGATACACTTAGCCAGAATGGAATGAATGGGATATAACAGATGGAACTTATACATCTTTGAGAAACTTCTTCAGAAGTGAAATCAGGGAACTGATCCTGGATTCTGTAGAGAGAATGCTAATGAATGTGCCAATCCTCAACTTATATCAATAAATCATTAAAAGTACATTAGAATAGTTTGTTTTACCTGGTTTCCCTGTATAACTGTAATGTTTATGAAAAAATTTAAACATAATAATTGTAATAATTGTAAAATTTTAATTAAACACAATGAAAATAAATAAAATATTAAATTTTTTATTGTCACAAGTAAATCTTATGATGTGATAAGTAATGTTATAATATTAGAATATATAATGCCATATTTTATATCCTAATATAGTAACATTACTTATAGGACCTATATTACTTGTTATTTGCATAAATATAATTTCCAGAAATTTGTTGTTCTCAATAAATTTCGCGAAATTATATTTATGCAAAAAACAACATTCTGTGCACTTTGAATAATTAAATTTAGTATTATTTTTGCCTAAATTATTTAAAAAAAATCATAGCCTTATTTTATTTTTTCATTTCTTTCAATACTTAAAATCTTTGCTTATTTATGGCTAGAAGGAACTTAAGATTATAACTTTCACTGAGATTGAAAGATTAAATATTAGAATGCTAAAGAATATCACAATCCATTGTAAATCAAGTCAGAAAAGTTGCCTACGTGAGTTATTTATTTTATATATATATATATATAGAAACTGAATTCTTTGTAAGTGTTATGAAAAACTGCATCTCATCTAACTGCTGATGAGACCTGCTAGTGATTATAATGTTATACTAATTAAACGATATTGCTGCCATTGAAAGTAATTAACAACATGTTCTGTTTATTTTTTTCTAAAAAAAAATTATCTACAATTAATTATAAAGTAATACTCTGTTGCAAAAAAACAATTCAGATTTTTCACAGGCTTGCTATAGCGTCTCAAATTCTCTCAGTTGCTCATACTACTAACGGATACGTTGTAGAGGAACCTTTATAGATTACTTAACGTAATGAAACAGTAAAATCGGCCAGGTATATCCCTATTTACGAACGCCGCTCCTTATATTGGTCTCAGATTCTCTCTTCTCATGACTCTCGAAATTCCTTATGCGTTCATTGGCGATGAAATTTTAGTCATTTATATATCTTGCTGAAAGAGTTTTGCAGTTCTCGATCTACTTTTTAGGCGTGCGTGCGTCTTTTTTTGCAGCAGAGTTTACTTTCAATAGACACGATGCTATTATAATGCTATTTTAATACACATTTTCGTTGTTTAGCAAGCTTGCACGAAGTTGTGAGAGGAAAGAATCATGGGTTACGTTGGAAGTAGCTATTTCAATCTCGAGATTTCGAATATCAGGATCCCGAATGTTTTAGACATACCTGATCCCGGAATTAAGTGACTTATAACTCTGGTATTTTGGGATTCACACAATCATCACTATATATAAATATCGCTTCATTTATTCATTATATTACAGGCATTAATATTACTTAAATTAAAATAAATTATATGCCTTCAATTTTTCATGTTTTTCATTATAAAATATTTTTCTTACATTTATTTATTATGCAATAAAGAAATATCACATAAAATTGATCGAAAACATCGGGATCGTTCAGTTTCCACCATACATCGCGATCCCGATACTGCGATTTATCAATTTATTATGTTTTTATAGTTAACAGAATAATTTAGTTATGCAAAAATTTTAAAGTTTCAATACGCATTATATAAAATAAAAATGTAAATTACTGCCTTCTCTATATAAGTTTAGCATTTAATATACCACGAAAATTTTACGTTGCACATTACTTACAAAGTATCTTTAATCATCTGGAAAAATACAAAATTTTTGAAATTCAAAGCAGTAATAATATGGTTTTTATAAATATCAAATTTTAAGTTTATATTGTATTTTATAATATGTAAAATCTTAAGTGGGCAGCAGTAAATGTATCAATAATCAACATAGCGCATTATAAAATAGTTTTTTAGGTTAAAGTTTCGCAAAGTATTGTATTGGTTTTTTAGGCTAAAGTGTGACTTTTGTTTCAGAAAGAGTTCGAATATAAAGAGCTTATTTTCTGCTGCTGAAATTTTTTTATTCTTTACGTTATAATGGGATTAATTCGATATTTTTTATACTAAATTTTATGATAAAATTTGCCTAATTTTCTATGTCCGTATCTCGGCGTATTAAAATATGTCAAAAACGAGAGAATTATGCCAAAGAATGCTGTAAATGATAGTTTACAATCAAAATAAACTATCAATTAGTAAAATAAGGAATATTTACGAAATACAAAAGTGAGGAATAGTAATTCTCTAGCTCTCTTTTTTGAAATTTGAAATTTTTTTAAATAATTCAAAGAATTTGATAGTACAAAACAATGAAATTAATAAATTGTAATATTTAAATATCAATTTATTCAATTTTTATGTATAATTGAAGATATTGCGTGGGAAAGCTGGAATTTCGCTACTTGCCATTTCAAATTTAAATTTCTCTAATAATTTCATAATATAGAAAGAAATTTTTATATAAGAAAACGGAGACAATATAATGCAACAAATTTATTTAGCCATAATTCGAAATATTGAGAAGCATTTGTCACGAAATTAAATTCTTCAGAAAATTTCACAGCAAAAAAAGAAATTTTTGTATGTTTCAGCACAAAACGACAGAAAAATATTCCAATAGTTCATTTTCCAAGTTTCAAGATGAAGGGACTAGCATTTCACCAACCACTCAATTTAAAATGCAAATTTATAGAAAAATTTCACAGCACAAAAATTTAAAACTTTTCAGCACAATTCAGCACAAAACAATGGCATAAAAAATGTTCTGAAATTCTAGGGTGGAGATTGGGGAAATGAATCTAAATCAATTATACTTACATGGATTTATAAAAAATAAACCTATTACAGAATTATTTTATTGGGACCAATCTTTATACATCATAAAATGATGTTTACAACTTGGGAGTTAAAAAGAAAAGAATGATATAAATACAGTATATATACAATGTGTAGGTTGTATTACTGTATAATACTTATTTCTGTAATATATTTGTAATACTGTATAGTTTATCATGTATGCGCAAATTATTATCGTATTGATATAATTAATCCAGTTTTAATGAAAATTAAATAGATATGATATTTAAATCATCAACTAAATACGAAAAATATTACAATACTAAATCAGCATATCAGATACACAGCCCATCACGAGTTAACCGAAATCGCGATAGGTTCAATCAATACGATGAATAGTGATTGCGAAACTTCAAATCGGTGCACTATCGTTCTTCCATAATAAAACCCAATGTGTTGAAAATTAAGAACTATATATATCAAAAGTATAGAAGAATTCAACGTATTATACAATAGGAATCGATGGGAAAATTCATCATTGATAGAATCATTGGCTAAATCTTTTTGAGTTGTTCGAAATTATATTTTTTCAAGCATATTTTCGATTAAAACAGTTAGGATAGTTTTATACAATAAAATGAGCATCGTTGTGCTATAAATGTGCGACGGAAGGAGTTGAATAACAACAACAATATAATGGCCATTTCTTGTCCTTACACTCTCCAGATTAAATCCAATTGAACTTGTAGGATTTATTTGAAAGATGTGTCAATCAATCAGTCAACAGATATTTTCTCAGTTCACTTTAAAGATAGTGAAAACACATCATTCAAATAATCGCTGTAACAACAAGAATATGTTTAAAATATGTGAGTTGAATATTTTAAACATATTTTGATTTTTAACTTAACAATGCTGTTGTTACTTGTCAATAAATGTAAAGACATTTGTAATCATTTTTATCTTACTAATTTTTCAGATGAAACTCATAATAATAATAAATATTGTATATCTGTTTAAATACTTTAATTTGTTAGAAAATATTTAATTTTTATATAATTTTTACCACGTGATTAATAAAAACAGTTTTTTCTCTTTTTATCTTTATCCAACTTATTATGTAATCATTTTACTATCTTTATCTAGTTTTAATGCATATATGGTATAAGCAAGACACAATCGTTAACAGAACCAAAAAATTATTATTATAAATAATGCAGAACGCTTTCGACTTCTGCCATTTTTTGTTGCACAGAGAGATGGCGCAAACCAAATACTTTATATATAAAGTATAATAATAAATTTTTGATGATACTGTTTTCCTAATTAAGATGATGTTTTATTTATTAAGTAAACAATATTTGTATGACATCTGTATTTATGTTTTTTTTTTATAATGTATAGTAATCTATATAATAGAGACTACAACATAAAATTCATTACTTAGTTATTGAATAAAATACTGTAAATTTTTACTATTAAACCTATAAAAATGAATGATATATGTTTCATTTTTTATGGTTTATAATTTTTAATGAGTTTAAAATACAGCTAAATATCAATTACTCTGGAAAAAAATAGGTGGAAAAAATAGATCAGAAAATATAAAATCTTAAATATAATAGTGTATACTGATTTTTATCATTTATTAGAAATACCTCTTTTTTTAGCATTTCAGCAGATGTAGATAGGTCACTTTCTGAAACACTAGGGCTTATTCTTCCTCCAGAAACCGAACATTGCATATGCTATAAATAAATTTTTCATCATCATTAAAACGAATATCTAAAAAACCTATTTAGTTATAATTAAAGATTGTTACATTAAGAAATAATATTTAAAAGATAATTTTCATTTTCATTACATGATTGATGATTTCTAGGTATATAAAAAACAAACAAGAAAAAATTACAAGTTCGAGCAGTAATTAATTTCAGCATAGCGTTCTTTAAACAATTTTCGATTTTTTTTTTTTTTATTATCTTTCTTGTTATAATTAAATTTATCATTAAAAAATAATATTAAAAAAAATTCTCGCTTTATTTTAATTTCCTATAATTTAACTTATGGTAAACTAAAGGAAATAGAATGTTATTAATAAATATCACAGAAAATTAACCTTGTAACTTTTAATCGGTTTATTGATTCTGCAGGCCTTTTTAATATCTATCTCAGTAGTATTTACACAACCAGGCTGTCGGAAAATTAAATTATATCATTAATAGTTATTAATTATATCTTTTGTTGCCACATTATTTTTAAATAATAATTAATAAAAGGAAATATAATCGAATGCAGAACTTACGACAGGCCTATGTACATCCCAAAATGCTCTTTCTTGACTATCTAAAACTTTTCTTTCTAATTTATCTCTCTTTTTGTCAACCCTATTAAAAATGATTTTGTCATTTAAATAATTAAATATTAAACAAAAATATCTGCTAGTATAAATCATTTTATTTCATTAAAATCGCATAAATATATATTAAAAGTATTTAAGGAAGAAAAATTATGAAACAAGATGGCAGATCATTCATCAACGTTAAATATCGTCTGCTTTTTCATGACGTCATTTAAACAAAAATGGCAATTGAAATATTTTAATATAATAATATTTTTATTTTTTATTTTTAATTAAAACGATTAATAATAATTAATTTGTTATTAAATAAATTAATTTTTTAAAGTTTCAAAAAAAAGATTAAAAAAAAATAGTTAGGCCTATTCATATTTTAATTTTTTTTTAGTTATTATTACTAAATTAAGAAGAATAATTATTTGCCTAAAATATATTTTATTATTACAAAATTTATTCGCATTAATAATAATAATAATAATAATACTGCATTAAAATTTCAATGCTTCTTTCTTACTTGGCTTGCGCTTCTGCTTGCATGAAAATAAATTCCCATTTCCTCGAAAACATTTTTTGTAATCTTGCTAAATTTTCGGCTTCGTAATCCGCTAGTTCTAGTCTCGTTTTGTTTTGCATTGTACGTTTACATAAATATACAGCTAAAGTGACAACAATAAATAAATCACATTAATTCTTTTACTTATCGATCTTCAACATTAAAGAGAAAGATGAACATTTAAAAGAATAGAAGTATAAACTTTTTATGGTTACAAAATGATAAATCTCTTTTGAATTTTGAGTAAATTATTATAATAAATGAATTATATATTTTAACGTCTAACCATAATCTGTATTTTCTGGTTCCCAGCAGTTGGACGGCCAAAAATAAGGAGTCTGAAAAGAAAGAGAAAAATCGAATGAAAGTTAATTTAGTTCCTCGTTAAGAATGCAGAAAAATATCTTTCAAGTTTCAAAAAAAAATATTTTAAAAATAAATATACGCAGGTATCTCATCAATAATATGTGAAAGTATATCATAAAATATTTCACCAACAAGTGATTGCTATATTTGTACTGTATAAACATTTTTATCAAGAAAAATAATATAAATATATATACAGCGGATAAAAAGTTATAAATATATTTTCTATTCATTCAATGGTAAATGTATGTGTATTAATTCTGCTCTGGAACCGATTTTCGAGTTTTGATTCAATCACGCATTTCCATTACGTCGGTTTAAAAATTTCTTACGAAATTAAAAAAAAAAAAGAAAAGAAACGAGAGATAGGTCTACGAAAGTAGGTTATATGTAAATAAATAAACGAATTTGCAGAAAATACTAGAATTAAATTTTTTTTGTTGTTGTTGTTGTTACATTTTACGTGCTTTTTCTTTAAAAACAAAAATTAAATTTGAAACAGAATTATTTTCTGCGATTTCAAATTATTCATTTGACTTAGCAACAGAATAAATTATTGAAGTTTTTATTTCGTTAAATCTCTGTATTGTTGACAATAATTTTAAAGAATTAAAAACTGGTGATATAAAATATATTTTGTTCTCTTAAATTCTTAATTATCTAATATAATAAATTTCAGAAAACAAAATTCAATTAATATTTTTTTTTTTTTTTAGAGAGAGAGTTTATTTATTTTTGTTTGTTATCTATTTTATAGTTCGTAATCAATAAAAGTTTTCGTTTCATTTCAATTTTAAATATAGAAAAAAAAATTAATTTTATTTGTTTTTCTTCTCTTCTTATTTAGTATAATAAATCATGCAAATAAAGAATTTCATGCCTTATGTGAATGAATGGTCACGTTATTCAACCAGTACGGTTAACGATTCGGAAAGCACATTCAATTTTATAATTTTATGGAAAGTTAGATAAAAAGGAACATGCTAGAAAGGCATATTGAAGAAAGGAATAAAAAACAAAACAGATAGTCATTTTATACATTAAATTAACGTATAAGCCTGTGTGCTAATTAATACTACAGTCGATTTAAAAAAAAAAAATGATCTATGAATGGAATTTCTTTAATCGAAAATCGTAAATATCTGTTTTAAAACCAAAAAGTACTTTCTGACGTTACATTTTATAATTTTATATCTTTCCGAAAAATAGTGAAAATGCAGATGCTAAAAGCAAATAATTTGCAATTATTGACCATTTTCCCCAATTTCCGTATCATAAACCCTCTTAGTGCAGCAAATGTTTTCACAATAAATAGTTCTGTACTTAAAATGGTTCACGCAAGTGAAGTATATCGGTTCCACGATTTTTTTTAATACTTCATTTTCATAAATTTTTAAAAATCGATTCAATTTTAATTAAATAAATTAATTTTCAATCGATTAAAAATTTTAACGATTAATCGATTTTTACAATAAATCACTATCCTAATATTAATTCATGAACTTTATCAATATAATTTTCATTAAATTAATTATATCAATAAAAAAAACATATTTTACTGTTTGTTTTTTTTTCAATTTTAAATTAACCAAAACAAAAGAAGAAAAAAAGAATTTCTAATTTTCCGTTCAAGTACATTCCTTACCATTCATTAAATTTAACAAAATTTTATTTTTTCCTTAATAAATGATTTAGATAACCTTTAAAAATATATACGCAATTAAATTTATCGTATAGTGTATATAGAACTACTACTATGTCTAAAATAAGAATAATAAAATATATATATAAAAAATATTGAACGAAAAATAATTTATTATTCATACGATTGTTACGAATGCAAAAAAAAATTGCTTATAAGAGGATGAGCCTTTCGGAAGAGATAAAAATTTTTTCAGTACAGATAAATATATATATATATATTATATACAAATGGATGTCTAGTTAGATATTAATTAATAATATCCTTCGTTGCAGTTTGAAAATCGGAAGTACAATTATAATTATAGACGAAGGGACAATGGTGAAGCGCAACTGCACTATGCCGCAGTTTAGGAATTATTATGCTATTGCAACTGCTCTAATCTAATTTTGTATTTCCAGAATTTTAAACTCTGATATAATTTGTTACTAAAATTCAATTTAATTTATTACTTACAAAATTGTAAAGGAATGTTTTGGATTAACATCACGCAAAAATAAAAATAAAATAACCAATTCAATTCGATTCCCTTTTTTATGGAAGTTATACAGGCGTACAAATCCAAGAATCCGATATTGTTCATTTCTAAACAGATAGTGTTCGAATACAGCTGTTGATCATTATCAAAAATTATGCTCGATTGGGCATTTTCTTGCTAACGTTATCGATCTCCGATTGACGGTATAGTGTTGCGATACAAACCATTTTCAGTAGACTGAGTCAGAAAAAAATACGATTAGAGTTTTTTTCTTATTTTATCGCTATTTTATTTGGAAAGATTTATCAGTTCCAGATACGAAACTTTATTTAGGAATATGTCCTATACGCCTAAGGCATTTCCAGCAGTTGGCAAAGAATACGATAAACAGTATTTACCACATTTTCCGGAAGTTTAAAAGTTCATTTTAAATGCAATTATTTTGAATTATTACATACTATTTCATTAAAATTTTATCAGAATTATTGCAAACATAACAATATATTGTACACGTATTGAACGATCTACAATAACATCTATTAGGCTATAATAAAACAAAACAAGTTTTCATAAAATTTCGTTAAATAAAATAATTATTATTGATTTTATTACTATCGCAACTAAATTAATTTATATGCACAATTTTTTATCGATTAGGCCCTAATATTTATTTTTTTTTTAATAAAAATATTGGAATTTAATAAAATACAAAATTCCCCATATTTCTTTTATCAATTTTAACTTATCTGTAAGTAAAAACATCTTTGACTACATTTGAGAAACTTATGATAACGTAAAATTTATTGTTAACCACTTGAATACCTCTGGCGATGACAAAACCGATTTATAGAAAATTTTTTCACAAAAATGAATTTCCTTCGTAGATTACGTCTCGAAGGATTATAAATCTTTATTTATATAAAATTTAATTCGATTTACATTCAATGTTTTTAACTATAAACAACCTCTTCTAAAAAAAAAAATAAGCATCTCGGTTCCAATTGGATCTTACAGGAACAGTTATTGATTTATTCAAATACAATTTTTGCCCGAAGTCTGAAGAAAATATTTTCTTCCTTACTTTTTTTTATTATTATTGTATTTCGATATATACGTGTGTTATTAAAAGAAAATTGAATCATAATTAAAATAAAGTAATTTTATTTTATTATTATTTGCGGATTAAGTTTAAACCATTTGAAGAGAAGATCTAAGAACGTCATAATTTAGAAGTATATCCACGAAAGTCATCTTTTGTTAGTTAATTAAATGCGTAAAGGTAATATAAAATCTAAATCCTCTATAACAATGTCCATGTTTATGAGAATGCTATCAGTTTCATACTCGAAAGATGATATATCTTCATCAATCATTC
>WUQG02003025.1:0-12252 GCA_011317285.2 Androctonus mauritanicus | reverse complement strand
ATTTTCTTGAAAAGCCATATTTGTTTAAGGTTCTCAACAAGAGTGCTTAAAGCCGTTCGAACTTCTCTCTCCACAAAATTATACTTAGCTCGAGAGTACTACAACTTAGTAGTCTTTCAGCAGTAGTCTCGATATTTCGAACACAGCCTATATTAAGAATAAAATGAATTACGACTGTCAGTTAAATAGTAGATATCTACTACTCTATCTTCTCTGATAGATGATATTGGCTAATTTGTGATAAATCGTGAAACGGCTATCATAAAAAATAAAAAAATATATAAACAACATATAATCAACAGACCCGGTCGGGTCTCTCGCTAATTTCAGCGAGAAAACGGTAGCCGTATCTCTATGCAAGAACGATGATAGTTCCGCGCCACCTATATTTTTTATATACTTTTTTTTACTTGAACTTTAAAATTAAACTTTCATATAATTCAAAATAACATTTTCTTATCTTCCACGAAAGTGTAAAACATACACGCTTATTTGCGTAATAAAAGAGTAATCATTATTTTCTTTTACGGATTTCAAAGATCACTTTTGTAAAATTAGGAGTCATGCACTCAGCTAACCAAATAGGTTGCCAACTGCCTAACTTGAGCTTCATTATCTTGCATCACCTTTATTTTATTCACATATTATTGCTTTTCATAGTTATATTAAAAATAAAAGGCATTTCTTTCTGTTATACATATATATATTTATTTATTTATTTATGTAAAACAAAACAACTTTCCAATACAATTTTTTTTAGTAATTATCAGCAAACTCTATGCAGCAAACAGCAGCAGTTACCAAAGCGCCACCTAGTAAATATTTATTCTTACAGAAACAAGTGTAGCCATTTTAATTAATTGTTGTTGTCATATTTTCTACGAAATAAAAATATTTTTGGTAAGAATAATTATACATGAATGCAATGCTTTATATAGGAAGGTATACAATATATTTTTATTGGAATAATAAAGAAAAAATAAGTGAAATCTCCAAAAAAACATTTCAAATATGTGAAAATAGCTAATTTCTTTCATCCCACAAAAATCTTCATTAATAACATTTTCTGATTGCGTTGCAAAATAAAAAATAAAAATAGCGCGCATGAAAAACTAATGAAATCCAATGAAGTTTATTTCATTTTTTCCTTCATAATTCACATTCTCCTACACAGCTATTAGAAAATTTAAATTTCCTTTCATGTGAATACTAATAGGAAGACAAATTAGCAGCAGATTTTCAGGGTGTTCCATAAAACCCTTTCGTAAAACTTCAGATGTGAATAACGGGTGGTTATGAAAATAATTAGTGGCTCGCATTGAGTGCATAAAATATAATACATTCATACAAATACACTGGATTAAATCTAGTATTTAAATCTATATCAAGTAATATAAAGTATTAACATACAAAGCATAAAACATTTGAGTTAAATAATAGAAATATTTGACTTTCAGACATTTATTTAGTAAAATAATATTGATACTTGTAATTTTAAATAATGAACTGCTAATTAGGAGAGAGTGGCATATATTGTACCGGATCCTAACCGGATTTTGTATCGTGTGAAAAATGCTTGTTTCACGCCACCTGCAACATCTAGAAGGTTGCAGGTGACGTTAAGGAGAAAAAGATTTGTTATTCTCCCCGGTTGTAAAAATGATGTGCTTGATTTGCACACTCCATCACGCAAATACAACACTTCACACTCTTAAAATATCATGTCAGCACATCGTTACGTATTTAATATTGAGATAGTCCTCATGAAAAACTAGATGTGCTTCTTTAGTCTTTAAAGTAGAACATAAAATCGCGTATGTTATATTCTTCTAGTGATTGGCTTTTTTATTTATGGACTTTGATCGTCTCTAATCGATTCTTTAATTTGAAGCGATGCTATGAAGCTCGGTTTCAATATTAGCATGCATTCCTTGTTAAATTTAACGTCTTGTATGGTCTCCTTTGATTGATTCCTTTGCCAAAATTCGATATTGCTTATCCTATCATTTGTATCGTTGTTTGGATGCAAACAATGTGATTCGCTGTTTTTCTTTCCAAACTTAATGCAACAATGCGCTTAATCTCTTTCTGGCACACGATATAATTTCTTATTCACATCATTTCTTTCCTCCAGGAAGGCCACGAATCGTATATACTCTAAGGAATACACGAAAACTAGTAGAGAGTAGAGGAAAATAAATGATATTCGATCCAAACTAAACAGACGTTCTCTCCGAAGGGAATAAACAAAATTAATTAAGTGCACGGATACAGGATACACATCCCCCCTTTAAATCGTTATTGTTAAGTTTCTTGACATATACCGGTACCGGAAATGATCGTTTTCCGTTCCTTTTGCTTCCGTTAAGGTACAAAAGCTTCAATAGTTAAGTTATCGACCGCCTATGCCAGGAAAGATCGTGTACATTGACTCTCTTGTTAACACTGGGCTCCTTTCAAGGTGCTTCTACCAAGTAGTCGTTTGTGTAGCAAACATCTGTTTCCTTCCAAAATAACCTTACACACATGTATCAGAAGTTAACAATGATATCGTTCGTATAATGGAAGTATTCTCTCTACAAAGTGCGGCTGTATATTCGGTTCATTTCATGGGCGATACAATTTCTTCAATAGTTAACGACATTTTAATCTAATTCTTTTACTGTAATACGAAAAAATCTTACAAAACTATCATAAAAATCATATTTAGCATCACGAGATCTTACTAATTTGATGAATTCGGTCCATCACGCATAGGTGAACTGATTCTAAGAGCCAGGAACAGTTATTTCTCTACATATTAATAGATAAGTTATCAGAAAAAATAAAAAAGGAACACCTAGAGCAACGTACTTTATTAATAACTCAGTCATTTTTTAAGAATCTTAACAGTAAAGAAATTTTGCTTTGCCACAGAGTTCGCTGCTTAGATCACAATTACCCTTTTATAGTCCCTTTGATTAATGATAGTGGCACAGGTGCGAGATATCACTCTATAGTCATTGAACGAAGTGTAGTATATGAGAAAATTTATCATTATAAGATAAGAAAAACGATATAGAAACTCGGCCATAACACTAATTTTCACATAAATATGTCTCTTCTTCAATTTTCTCGTCAGTGTTCTTCGTACTCCGAGTCGCACTTTAGATGAAGGTTAATTAATCATACCTTCGGGCCGATAATATCCGTTAATTACGTTGGGTGACAAGTAGAGGACAAGTATTCGGTGGCTAGTAAAGTGACAGATGAGAGCAGTTCGGGAATTTTTCTTTTCTGCCAAAGCAAAACGTCATCAACCTACTCGTTCTCAATTAGAAGAGAGAGAGAGAGAGAGAGAGAGAGAAACGAAAAAAATAGGAAAGATCCAGTCGATAAAGAAGTCGTATCTAAGAAAATATTTTTCAGAAAAATTTTATTGTCTTTAAAATAAAGTAAGTGGTAATTAAATTTAAAATTTAATGCTTTGTAGTGTGTCTTATGGTTTAGATCTTTTTTTATTTGGAA
This sequence comes from Androctonus mauritanicus, assembly GCA_011317285.2. Taxonomy (NCBI): domain Eukaryota; kingdom Metazoa; phylum Arthropoda; class Arachnida; order Scorpiones; family Buthidae; genus Androctonus; species Androctonus mauritanicus. The sequence goes on along the minus strand of WUQG02003025.1, from coordinate 8,745 downwards.
AAGAGAAAGGTGAGAGAGAAATTTATTTTCTTTTTTTATTTTCACTGAATTGTTAAATAAAAAATTTTATGTTAAATCCATATAATGTTTGGTTAAGCATTATAATATTTAATTGAAAACATTTACTAACAAGAATTCTATGCTGGAAAAAAGAACAACATAAAAGCAACTGACGAGAAAGAGCATGTAAATAGTACAGGAAATAGGCATAGAAAGAGAGAGTTGAAGAGATGAATAGAAAGATGAAAGTGCAGCAGAGAGATGAGGAGTATGATATAAAGTGGTAAAGAAGAAGATAAATTAAACAGATAAAACATAGATAAGATGCTGAGAGAATAAAGGGAGATAAAGGAGAAAGAACAAGGATGACAAAATAAACGTATAAGAAAACTAGTTTGTTTGATGTTTTCATGTAAATATATTTTGAATTTTAATTATAGAATGTAAACGTATTGATATTTCTAGCCCGTAAATAAATATATAAAAATGTGACATATGAATAATCCTAAATTAATTAGAAAAAAAAATTTATTATAAATTAATTAAAAAACAAAGCTCATGTTTGTCATTATTTTACATTTTCCAAAGTAATTTTCAAATTTAAATCAATAATCTAGAAATGAAAATAATTTTCCATAAATTTATACAAACAGCAAATAATTTTAGGCATGAAAATTAAAAAAGAAAAATTTACTTTTCCAAGTCGCATTTAACGATAGAAAATTAAATTAAGAGAAACTTTCCGGGTTTTGTGAGTTAAATGTTGGTAAATAGCAAACAGAATCGGGGAAGAAGAACGAAGTAGATAAGACAAACATTTTCAAGAAATATCCATTGGTTAAAGCGACAATAGTTCTCCTAACGGCTATACCCCAAAAACATATCAATTTGTTCCGCCATAGATTTTTGACAGAAGAAGGAAAGAATGGAGAAGGACGAAGTAACACGTGTCGATTCGCAGAAAGAGAGGGAGAGTCTTGAAGCGCAATGAAAAAGGAAAGGGGAAGCAAAAACAACTAAAAATGATGGATGTTGTGAAAATCGTGACAAAAACTTCACACTCTTCCATCTGGTTGTCATAGCAACCAATAAGGTCCTTTGTTGTTCGGATGCTGCACCGTAATTAGCATGAATATATCTCCTAACCGATGCTAACTCGTTTCTATGCTTTGATGAATTGTGAAGAACATCTCGTATATTTATTTTCTTCTTTTTTTTTTGCTTTAAGAAAATCTGTGTTCCACCAGATAAATAAATGGATGAATGATGTTCTATTTAACTAATCTGATTTGTGAAAATCGTTTGAAGGAATTTTTATAAATCATGCCGATAAATACAGAAGAGATTTACTTCTTCATCCTTCTGTTTTCTACACGCTCTACTGCATTTTTTGATGAAGAATTACATATCAGTTTTCGTCATTATTCCTGTTTTCTATTTTTTCCTCATTTTTATGATCCATTCACTTTTATCAGTTTGTTATTTATATAATTATCTCTGAACGTCGTTACTAATTATTTTCCATTCTGATATCGATTTGTTATTAATAAAATGCGAGAAGTTTTATTCTTTTCTAGATATAAAAACTAAAAATAAATTTTAAAAAATTCATAAAAGAAGACTTAAAATTTCGAAAATAACACAATAAATCAAATATTTTTATAGTTTTCTAGATTTTAGAAAATAAAAATAAAAAACAATGAGTTTCTTTCTCTTGAAGACCCTGAAGGCATAAGAGTACCACCTGTAAAATTTGACGGATGACATCTAAAAACACTTATAATTGTAATCATTCTTTAAAGAAGAATAAGGGCAAGAAAAAGAGAATGTAGCCTAGGGAAATGTTAAAATTTTCTAAGAATCTTTACAATCGCTTTGTTATAATTTTTTTTCTACTGTTGAACACTAGATATATCTTAAATCGTCGATACTAGTGTGATAGTCTTATTTCGTAGAGCCATTATTATTACCCCTGTATGTTCTATTCCCTTCGGGATACTTTTCTCATGAGGGAAAGTATGATTTACAGGTGCAATTCTGCCATATTTCGTTTAGTTTGGTGTGACAGTTTTTTTTCCTTTTCTTATTTTCTTTACGATCAAAGTTGAAATATATATATAATTTTTTTCTGTTACAATTTCTTCGATAAAAAAAAATCTTACAAAATTTCTATTTAAAATTTCTTTTAAGGGGAAAAAACTAATATATAATCACGAAAAATTAAACTAATATATCAATATTAAATTCTCTCTTTGATTAGTGTCGAGTAAGTACACTTCAATTGGGTTTTTCACGCATTCCGACTCCATCACTGCTTGTCAAACTAATTAAGAATTTTAATTAAGTGTTTTTTAGACTATAATTTATCCTTTATTTTCATTAACGAACAAGATTTATTTTTCGTTTCACTTATTCAACAAGGAAGAACATTGTTCCTTCCAAAATACGAATATTTTTCTTGCTTCGTGTCAGTGATTTAATATAAAAAAAAACTGTTTAAGATTTAAAAGTCATGATTTTCATTTTTATAGACGTTATTAAAATTTAATAAGGATAATAATGTCTAATTTAATTAAAAATTTTAATTTGCATAAAACACGGATTGCTCCTGTAAATCATTCTTTTCTGGATAGAATATTGTCATGGGGGAAAGACTAACAAGAATAGGTTTCATACGTTTAATAAAACTCGATGGAATTTTAATTTTTGATCATGAATGTAACATTTTTTAATTATAAATATATAAAATGATCAATAGAGTGGTCGAGTTTTATTTATTTTTAATACAAAAATTCGATTAAATAAATTTTCTGTCGTAAATTCAGTTTTACATGAAAATATTTTTTCTATTGATTTTATTCTCAAGAATTTGTTTTAGTATATAACATTTTTTTCCTTTTGTTTGTCGGTAAAACTTTGCTTCTATATCTCAAGATGGAATGGTAAAAGAACAAAGGGAACCAAACATAAAATGGTGCCAAAAAAAGAATACAACTCAAGATGACAGGTTGCAATAAAAGTGTCATGTGTCGAGTGGAGTAGTAACTACATTATCTTTTTTTGGTGTGTGCCACTTTTCTTTTTCTTCCCCCTCTCTTTCTGCTCTTTTTCTCTTTTTTGTGATGTATTGATGGAGAATCGGTTCTTGCATAACAATCTTTTCTCAACCCCTTTCTACCTTATAAAATTATATTCCTACGAATGAACAAACATTTAGAAGTTTGAATGCAATTCAAAAATTTGATGGAGAAATTTTTACTATTATTCAATATTTTTTAACAGGAGAATCTTCTCTTTTGACTTTCATAACTTCCGAATGAATATGTAAAGTGAAAAATTGATTCTACGTTTACAAAATGCAGAAAAAGTAGTTTGTTTATCACAAAAGAAGAAACATGTAAATTTATTACGAAAGGCCTATTCGATGAACATTTTACAAGTTAATATGAAAATATTTTTTTTATTTATGCACAATTTTTCTATTGTTAGCGTCTAAACTTACGTTAGAATAATTGTTTTTATTAATAACGAAGTTTCAAAAAGTGAACTGGCAGAAAAGTAAAACTAATTTAATTTTCATCTCAAAGGTGAAAATTGTGAATTTAATGTTTTTAAAATTATTTATATTAAAAATAAATAAATTACAATAGTTTACGGCCCACTTCAATTTATAGTAAAATACAAAAACAATGTTACATATGTGATTTGTTATCAAACTGGAGACAATGTGGAGATTGGATGATTGATCGCTGACGGGAATTGAATCCAATATTTTGATTTGGAGCTTAACCAAAATTTTTTCCTATTTATTTTATCAAAAAAAGTTCATAAATATTTTTTATTTTTTTTAGTCTTAAATTTATTTCAACAAATATTCCAAATATTTTTTACATTACATACAACTTTTTTTTCCATTAATCAAAATTGAATTGATTTTGAAGCTTTTTCACATAAACACTTCCTTTTTTATTATTATATCATTGAATTTTGATTCATTTTACAATACTTAAGAGAAAATTACAGGGATTTCATTTGATAAAATTAGAGAACTCATCTCTAGTTATTCAAATAAAATTTATATAATTTTCCCTAATTCTTACCCCCATCTCTACTAAAGAAGGGAAAGTTATGAGAAAAATTTAAGCATATTCGTCAGAAAATCTGGAAGTTATGAGGAATAAAATTTGATATTATGCAAGTGCTTCGTTAAAAATTATTCTTGGAAACATCTCGTATCAATTTTATGTTCTGTAACTTGTTTCTGTAACAACAAAGATGACTAAATGGTGGAAGTTGCAGTAATAGCTGAAAAATCTCACATCAAAACAAGTTGCTTTCTAATATTCGTAATAAATCAAGAGATAAGAAAATGGTTGATTTTTTTCTTTATCCAAAATTTCTTTTTTTGCATCAGTTTATCTAGTAAGGTAGGATGTACCATCTTGCAGTAAAGTATAGGTTTGTGTGATTGTGATGTATCTACGTTCGATTCCAGATGTGGCTATGTTTCCAGCCACCCTCTCCACTCTATGATAGATTTACTGGGATGATAGATTGCAAAAGTCTGAAAACTTCTCCAACTTACTTGCTTTCAGATATTATCAAATATTCGGTACTTGATTTAAAAAGTTATATATTGCTATATAAACATAATAATATATGTTTTAATTATTATAATTTTATTTTATGTTGGATATTTTATTATTTTCTGTTATTCGTGCTTTAAAAAATCATATAAAAGTTTCATTTTGTTAAAGAAAGTGAACATTTAACGCAATTTTTAATACAGAAGATAAAAATAATGATAAAAGATTATTAAGTGTATAATATGTAAATTATAAAAATATCATTTTCTTAAAAATATAAAAATTATACAAAAAAAAAATACTTATGAAAGTACTACTTTCTGAAAATTTAGGGAATTTTCTTTCCAGATAAAACTTTAAGGAATTTTCCCTATATCGTGGGAAATTTTAGGCATTTACTTGTTTCTGTAAGGAATTTTCTCAATTTGAAAAAAGTTTACTTAAATTTAACCGTCTGGAAAGATGTTTTAAAAAAAATACAAATCTATTTTTTATCGAATGTAAATTCTGAAAGTATTATTACATTTCTTACAGTCCTCTATTAAATAAACGAAGATAAATTTCTATTTTACTATCAGAAAGCACTTTCCATAAAATACAGTTATTTTTCTAAACAATTTTTCTCACAACCTTGTTGCTTCTTCTTAAAAAATGTATCTTTCATCAATTCAGTTTTGATGAAATGGTATTAAGGAATGACATGAATCAAACAGCCCTGTCAAAAAATGAAACGTTTGACTCATAATATTCCGAAATATATTAGCCCTTTAGAAAGAATTAAATTTGTAGAATCTAAGACGGAAAGAAATTTATAAATTGTAGAAAAAATATCTTCCATTTTATTTTATGGATAAAAAATAGAAGATATTTCGTCAACACAAACCGAGTTTCCCTAGACATCCATCTATAGGAGTAAAAATTCTTTACTAGACATGACAGATGACAAAATGACACATTTTCAAAGGAGCTGCACTTGATATGAGATGACAGTTGCATCTATTCCGACATATAATGCGATAAAAGGTTCTTCGAACATCCATATTGTCTCTTATCGCCATCTGTTATTTACAGAGAAAACTAAATTCGAGTACCACCAGACATTTTCATCAATATTGTAGAGGATATAAAACTTCCAAAGGTCGATTAAACTTTGTACGTTTAAAAATCGTTCACAGTGTGATTTATTGGAAAATTTTCAAGAGAGAACAATACGTTTAACAGCAGTTTCATGTAAGACATTTTACATCCAGAAAAGAAAGTTACTTAAACGTATGCAAATTTGTTAAAATTATAAAATTCATAATATTTTTCCCCCCTTTAAACCAAAACAAATCTTGTTAAAAAAATAAATTTTATTAAACAGTTAGTAAGCTATTAAATTAAAAGTTTTCAAGATTATATTATCTTAAAGCGGAAAAAAAAAATAAAATTTGTTTTGTTTAAAAGAAGAAAAAATAGATAAAAAAAAAATTATAAGAAAAGCAATATAATCATATTAAACGAAAAATCTACTTAAAGCTTTATAATTAAATTTTAAATCTAAAAGTTCGGAATTATAACAAACAATAAAATTTTAAAATATTTTCTACACATATATAAGATATCCTTTAAGAGCTTCCCGACATTACGTAGAATATTCTCTCACTCTTTTCCTCTAAAAATGTATTTTTCTTTCATAAGCAAAAGAAGATAAGAATTTTTGTCAATCATATTTCTTTCTACCTAATCGGATTACTGATGAAAATCTTCCAATCCTCCCTGCAGAGGTATAATAAAGTGGTAGAAGTGTAAAGTAGTTGGTCGCTTCTCTCTAACTTGATCTCAATCCAGTATTTGTTATCTACAATCCCTAAAAAAGAAAAAGAAAAAAGCGCTAATGAGGAAGAGAGACAAAATAAATAATTGAAAACATAACATCGAAAACAAAAAAAAAAAAACTATTTTTTTCTTCTTATTTTTGCTTTTAACGTGGTTATTTCAAAAGTTTTCAAAGATACGCAAAATAAAGCAAACACTCTTAATCATTTTTTGAATTAATAAAATAAATTCGTAGATTTTTTTATCAAAATTATTATTGTTTTTTTAATACTTAAAAATATCCTCGAACATAAAATGATAATTTTTATTTTTTCATTGATGTCAACTTTAATATTTCAGTTATAGTTCATTAAAAGTTTTATGATGGCTGAAATGACTTTATATCATCAAAAGACTAATAATAACTCCATTCTCTACTAAATTATTAAAAATATTGGCACTCAAATCTATTTTTAACATGGTTTTGTAGTTTAAAAAAACCGATATGTTGGTTTAGTTCTCTGATCCAGACAGAATAACAGGAATAAAATTTTAAAATACTTCAGTAAAGCCAATTTAATATTCTTCAAGTAACTCGGAGAGGAAAATTCACTGGTTTTATTTATATATTTAAAAGTTCGACTGGCCTTTTAATTTCAAAACAACTTTTATGGATTTTATACGAGTAGAAATTATTAAAATTGAGTTTAAAGTTATAGTTCGTGAAAAAAAGAATATGAATTTATTATATTCTAATAATACTAAATGAAAAATAAATATTGGAATTATTTATGGAAAATATTAGCTCTAGGAAATTTCGGAAAATAAAAATTATTGTAATTATGAGTCATGAAAAATTTAATGCGCAATAATGTCTTTATCTGATGACATTTTAGCTTTAAGAATCATTAGGCACTGTTTAATGTTAAAAATATTTGATTTTCTAGGTGAAACCGATAAATATAGCAAAAAACGAAATTGCATCTGAAAATTATAGAATTTATTTATGAAAATCCTGAAGTTTCCTTGCTTGTTATTCATACAAACCAAACGTTTTAGAGAAATTTAGAAGTTGATATCACTTGAATGGAAAAATGGCAGCATGTTAAAGTTCTCCTGGAGAATCCAGATTCGATTCCATATCTGATACCATTAAATCATCGGCATCCATCTTTCATCTATCGGTTCATCATATATGGACTACTCGTGTTGAGATTTGAAAAAGCCTTGCTGCTTAATATCTTCCCAGACTGAAAGAAACGTTAAACTGAGAGGGAAAAAAATAGAAATGATGCGCACTTTCATCTTAGTAGAATATTATAAAGTAAAATTTACATTATTGGTTATTTGATAATCTTCAATAATCACATTAATATTTATTTCATTTCGAAAAAGTTGCGATCTGATATGAAATTTCAAGTCTTGAGATTATTAAATTCTATTTTTTAAAACAATCATGACATTATAATAACAATTATCACAGAACCATGTTCCCACAAACTACAGAAATTGTGCAAAAAATTCGAATCTTTATGCATATACAGTATATCATGGTTCCAACAAGATTGAGCCAATTGTTCCCAGAAAACGTCTTCGGTGCTTCTTTCGTTTTCAACTTTTAGTAGATTATAAATGAAGCTACTATAATCTCATTCCACTCTTAATGGAATTGGTTGGGAGATAGCGATTTCATTATGAACGGAATGGATCTTGAAATTTTACAAAAATATTTGAAAACAGTAATTGATCTTAGAATCTTCCCGTGGAATATGAATGTTTTATCATATGATAGTGGTTAACATTAGAACATACTGTCATCATCCGGATTTTAGCTGTGAACTTCCGGAGAATCATGAACATGATTCTCCGGAAGTTCACAGCTAAAATACTTTTTTTGATTTTAGAAATGCGCAAAGAACTGTTAATATTAGAAAAAGATAAAGAACTGTTAATATTAAAGAAGAACTGAAAGTTTCTTCTTTAATACGAAAGTAAATGTGTTTTATCATATATAACTTAACTCAGAAATGAAGCTTTCTCATCTTATATTTAAAATGCTTTCCTCTGATGTAAATTTGAAAATTTACTATAGTTCATGGTAGCCTATATATTCCATCTTTATCAAATATTTGCCGATAGATCAAATCCGGAATTCGCCATTGGATATTTATATCCACGATGGATCGGTTTTTGGTATTTAGTTAACATAAGAAAGATACGTATTAATCTAAAATCCGGCTATCTAAAAAATCCGGAGGTAAATAATCCAAATTCAATCTTACTCTTTTTTTTTTGTCAACAGATGACGCCACTTTCCACTCAGTTAGAGTACTAAGTGGCGGGGCGAAACAAGCCCTTCCAC
>WUQG02003014.1:0-12253 GCA_011317285.2 Androctonus mauritanicus | reverse complement strand
AGTCAAAAAAAAAGTTGATTTTTTTGATCCGTGTATAAGCCGACCCCCCACTTCAGAAACTTTTTTTGGGGAAAAAAACCTCGGCTTATACACGAGTATATACGGTATTTCAATTTTAGTAATGATAAATGAGAACTGCATATGAAATTTTATTTTCATTTATCAAGAAAAATTTAAACTGTTATTTGAAAAAATTAATTTATTAGAAAAACAGCTTTATTCTGAAAGCTATAGTAACAGTTATAAGTTATTGGCCATATATCAGATTTTAGACTTTATTTTGATAGTATTACATCTGTATAATACTATCAAAATAAAGTATTTTCTTATAAAGGTAGTCCTCGCCTTATGATCATTTGTGCTTATAATGGTAATGTAATCAGTAAAGTCCATGAATTTGATTCCCTGATCCAATGTTCTAATATATGGAAAGTATCCTTTTCTGTGTTTAGTTAATGCAGTTTTGTGTTCTTTATGTTTATTAATAATGAAAAATTCATAAATTTTATGCATTTACCACTTATGATCACTCTAACTTACAATGGCAGGGTTTGTTTTGAATCCTGTTATTGTAAGTCAAGAACTACCTGTATTTTAAAATATTGTTGGTAATTTTATATTTCTACTTCAAAATTGTTTCCTAATAAAAAAAATATGATAATTAGTATAAAAAATCTTGCATTATAAATAAACAATTTTAAGATTATCATCAAAATTATTGCAATTTTAAATGCAGCTATATAATATAATGAATGTTCTTTTGAATTAATGTTGGAAAAGAATAATTTGGAAAACGTAAATTAGAAATGTATTTGGAACATATTTCATATAGTTTACTTAATCTATTTGGAGATCTATAACAATAGATTTGATTGATTATATGAACGATACAACGAAACGTGTATATTAACAAAACAAAAAAAAATTTGAAATTTTTAAAATAATTTCATGCATCTGAAACACACAACAAAAAAATTCTTGTCACTTATCACTGACATGTATAAACATTGACATGATTTGGCTCGGAATCTCTCATAATTTCTCATTTAACCATAACTATTTTCTGCATGATAATTATATTTCCTGTGTTATAAAAACACATGAAATATAATTATCATGTAGAAAATAGTTATCCCCTAGAATGGTTTTAAATTATAAATGAGTTTTCTAAAACCATAAAATTGTCATGCCATTATTTTAATATTTTTATCAGAGTATCAAATATTTTATATCTTCAGTTATAATTATTTATTTATAACTGAAGATATAAAATAAAAATCAAGTACTTATTTAATTGAAATTGCTCTTCAAGCTCTGAAATATTTGTAGAATTATAATTAATTTATATTACATCATCGTGATCTTGTTGGTAAATATATTTTCAAGTTTGTCAAGAACAAGATAATATAAATACATATAAAACATTCTGTAATATGTTAATATTTAAAATAACTATTCAAAAAGAATATAAAACAGATGTACTTTTAGTATAAGAGAGAACAAATGTCCAAAAAAAATTTAAAATTTTATAAATGTAAGATTAGGGGGAAAACTGTAATAATTCCATATTTTCTTTATTGTAAAACTGGAATTCCAAATTATTAAAATAATAGTATATCTGTTATTTTTTTTTTAGACTAATGAAATAATTTCATCCATTATGAGTAAAAGCCGATCAGTTATAGCATTAGGAAAAAAATTTTATTATGAACAATTGGAGAAAGACATTCAGACTGCATACAGGTTTGTGAATTTATTTATTGATAATTTACAAATAAATAATTAATTAGAAAAATTTCATAACTTTTTAAAATTTATTAATTTTAATTTTTATACTTATGAATTCTGCTAATGTTGGCATTGTATTTTAAAAACAAATAATAATAACTTTAAAGTTTGTATTCTGATATATCTGGTTTTGAACTGAGACATTAAACATAAATTTTGCATTATTTCGAGTATTATGTCAAATTTGCCAAATATATTAAAAGTATCATGGCACAAGAAAAATTACATGTAATAATTATCAGAAAAAAATATTGTATATTATATTCAATATAACAGTTAGTATGCAGCTAAATAAATCAATTAAAATAAAAAAATTTTCATTTTTAAAAATCAGATTTATTATTAATTTCTTTAGTAGAGTTTAGAATAAAGATTTAGATTTCCAATCTTTGTCATCAAACTACTATTAAATCATTGCTGAAGGATTATATGAATGATGCAACTTTTCACAAAATAACAAAAAGTTTGATGATAATGTTATATGCCAGCTAATATATATTCTAATAATAATATGCATATTTAATTTTTGATTTTCTAAATTTATATGTTAATATTCAAAAATTGAAATTTGATAATGTTGAAAAATGATTGGGCATTCTGTATATTGTAAATTTTGCTCATTCATATCAACAATATCCCATCGCCATTGATGAAATTCAAATTATTTAAATATAGTTATTGGCTGAAGATTTTTAACAGTTTTCAAAAGTGAATAGCTAGTCTTTATTAGAAATTAGCATTTACAAAGTCTTTTCATAAATAATTATTTTAACTGAATTTCAGTGAATTGATAATTTCTGATTTTATATTATGGTGGCACTAGAGGCAATTATCTTATAAATGATAAAATTCTTTCCAGTTTATTGCAGATGTTCTTTAGCTTCTTGATTTCTTTAAATTTTAAATAAATTGATTATTTCTTTGTCCTCTGTTTTTATCACTTACATTAATGTATTTGTAAACAAACATAACCACATTAAATCAACATTTGTTTTATATCAAATATAGCTTTACAGGACAGTAAGTATATTTGATAGATGATAAGAATGATTTTTTTCTCATAAACTGAACAAATTTTTTACTACTGGTATTAATATAACTTATTTCATTATAATTGAGTTCTGAGATTAACTATTGCTTATTAAATGAGAAATGATATAAAACTGTTAAAGACTTGGAGTTTATTTTATTGGAAAACTCATATCTATTGTCAAACAGTTAAAACTGAACAATTGCTCAATTAATTTATGCCATTTTTTATCTTCTAAGATGATATATTGTAAGACTATATCAAAATTCACCTTGAAGGAATCAACAAACTTGTCTCATAGGTCCTTTAGATCAGTGTAATATATTATCTATATATATAAAATGTTTATGGACCTCTGTCTGTCTGTCTCTGCAAGAATTTGAGTACTTCACTGTGATATAAAAAGCTGAAATTTGAAGATAATGTAGAGAGACTACTGAACTGATTCAGAAAAATATGGCAGTCTGAAATTCCATCCCAAAGAAAAAAAAGGAAGCTAAATTTTCAATGTTTATTTTAGAGCTTAAAAATTGTTAATTCTTGACCATTTGAATGTTTCATGCTGAGAAAAATATCCCTTCACGTACTGGTTGAAAAAATTTATATCAAAAGAGAATCGCAAAAGTGGCAGCCCCAAATTTCACAGATTTTTGATATTAGTTCTGTTTTGATGAAAATCAATATAAGGGTGTTTTTAGGATTACAAAATAGGAAAGTGCTGATAATTTTTTTAATTCAAAATGGCAGATCTAATGTGTCAGCTTGAAACCTACAAGTTTAACTAAATTAAAATATCTATTTTGGATTGTTGGCCAGATTGACTATATCTGAAAACATTAAGGCTTTCCATCCAAAGGACTTGTGCTCGAATCTGGGGTTCAATTTCTTGAAAAGTATTTGGTGGTACCATTCTGAACAGTCAATCATCCTTTGATGTAAGTGGCCTATGACAGGATCTCAGTTCACCTATAGTAATCAACAGATTGATAAATGATGACAATTTTTGAGAAAAAAGATAGTAATCATTCTTCCATAAATATTTGCATCAAAGAGATATGAGTCATCTATTCCCATTGTAGACAGGCTTATTATATTGTATGTATATATATAGTGTATATATACAATTCTTAAAGTACTAAAGTATGCAATACATTAGTATTGCCCATTACAAATTTGCTAAATCAGACTCAATTTTTATCATAATCCCATGTTTTTCTTTAATACTTTAGTTTTACAAATTAACTATCATTTGAGAATGGAAAAAAATTGAGATTTGATACAAATTTCATATGCAGAATTTAAAAATATTAGAATTAGTCTACTACTTCCTATCTACATCTATTCATTTTTGCATTCCACTTAGTCAGGAGAAGCTTACAATTTAGTTTATTTTCTTTTTTTCAGAGAAATAATGAATATGAATTTTTATTAAAACCTTAAAAAATGCTATTATATTCTATTGTTTCTATATTTTTAGATTAATTCCAATTACATTTATTATCTCTATGTCAATGGAAAATAATGCCTAGAGATATACTGGAAAGATCAATGAATCTCTATAAGAATCAATTAGTATTAAGAGTAATGTTGGAAATATTTACAGTTTAAATAGCAGTTGCAGACTAATAAAACAGAAAATTCATAACAAGTCAGATTTAAGATGATGTCTGAAATCTGCAGGCATAAATTTAGAAATTATTTTGCATAAAACTAATAACTTATAATGGCATAACTAGCATTTATGATCATGTACTCCATTAATTTCCAGTGATTTTCTTACATCTTTAATGAAGCCATCAAGATATATTAAAACATATTTATAACAACATATTTGGCTTTATTAAACATATTTGGCTTCAAGTTATAAGAATTTTTCTATTGTGAAATATTTTGAATCATTATAAAATGTCATAAAAAAAATATAGTATATAATGATAATATAAAGAATGAATTATTTAATAAGTTGATGTATCAATAATCAACAATCTGAACCAATATAAGAAGAACCTAATATTACTATCATGCTGTGATTATTAGCATTGTTGCGACAATAATAATTTTAAATACTAATTCAAAATGGAGAATAAAACTGCATATTTGATATGATGTACCAGTGTAAAGGAGGACTTTCTAACTTCATTGATGCAAGGGATCAAATATGCTGAAAGTTTCTGACTGGCAGATCAGACTTCTACTATATCCTGTTCAACTGCAATTTGCAGCAGTTTCCAATTTAATTCTAAGTTTTCAGTGGCAATTTCAGACATTAGCAGTGTTATAAACAGAAGAATTTAAAATAGAAGTGGGAAGCAGTAAAAACTGCTTTTATGTAAGAAATGTATCTGATGAATTCAGTTTTTTATGGATTAAAAACTGACTGAGTTGTTATAACTCATCTTTTTCATATTTTATTATTAGAATTCATAAGCAAATAAATTTATCTTGTTTTAATAATAATAACATGTAACTAATATTTATATAGAGAGGAATCTAGCAATGAGATTTAGAGACTACATTTAATTTGTTTTCTGTAAAATTACTGAAAATGGCATTCTCACAGAAGGCAGTAATTTTCAATGATATGAGATTATTAAAAATTGTTGAATAAGTTAAAGGAAAAGTTGCAGAAAGTATCGCAGTCTATAAAGGAAAGTTATCTCATGTCAATGTAATTAACAAAATAGAACCAGGTGTGATTAGTAATATATGGAAATGATGTAATTTTGATATAATGAATATGAATTTCAAAAATATTTTGCTGCGTTAAAATGCATAGTTTCTGGATATATGATGTTTTTAATTTATGTTGATAACTGAAGTTCAAAAAATATTACATGCTGCCATTAATTACCTTCTTATTCTAATCTTCAAACCAATCTCTCTCTTTACATGATTGTTATTTTTCAGAGAATCTGTTAATATGATCAATCACAATTTAAAACTTTATTGCCTTCATTGTTATAATTTTTTTGTTTATATTATACTTTCCTCTTTTTGCTGTTTTCTCAAAATTCACTAGTCAGAGGCCAATTAAAATCAAGCTTGCCAGAGACCAGATTTGCCAGGTAGTTTACCAATTAGAGAAACTTAGTGTAGAGTATAGATTTGTTTTTAATGATATAGATATTAACAAAATTGAATCTGGCATGCAAAGCAGACAAGATATAAAGCATTTTATTCAGATAATAAAAATATTTAAATGATTTATGAATTACAGATATGAGATAGCCAAAATCATTTCCAAATCAGATTTATATTTAATAAAATTAATTTTTGTTTTTTATTCTAACCTTTCAAATTCTGTAACTGCAATGAAAATTTCTCTCTAAAAGCAATATACCGAAATTTTGATATTCATTTAGAGAATAATAAGTTTTTTTTTTCTTTTTTAGTGAAGGAGAAAAAGTAATGATTCAAAACTTAGAACTGAAAGATGCTCAAGAAGGTATATCAGCTTTCATGGAGAAAAGAATTCCAAATTGGATAAATTCAATGGAAAAAGTTTAATATTGTCTGAAGATATTTTGTTGAATAGTAAAAAATTAGACTATAAGCATATTATAATTCAGGAATTTTTATTGAAATATATATTTTAGATTTGAGAAGAAGTAATCAAAGATTCTTCTGATTATTATAAAATAATAGAAATACTAAATGCATTACTGTTATTTCTGAATAAAAAAAATTGATTAGAAAAAATTTTAGTTTTGATCTGTTCATTCAGTTACATCTTCAGAATTCAATATAATAATATAACAATATAATTCATAATCATTGATCATGAATTAAAGAGAGCCCTTTTTAATCTATGATCAATGATTATTATTTAAACTTGTAGTCCCAAACTATGCCTTGGGCTGAATGTAGTTTGTGAAAAGGTTATATATCCAGTCTGTAGACTTTTATGAAAAATTTGAATAAATGGCAATGTATGTTTGTATTTTTATAATTATTTATGCAAACTTTTTATATTCTTAATTATATGCTACAATAGGTAATTAAACAAAATTTAATATAAACGATTGTCTTATTCTGATCATTGACAATATTTGAATATTTCTTCTAGCTTATCTATAATTTATTAAGCATGCTCAAAAATTTTAGGAAACATAAACAAGTAGGTTTAAATAATAATCATCTAATCCACTTTTGTCTTAAAATTATTTGTTTTAAAAATAAGACATAACAAAAGGAAAGAAACAAAATATAGGGAATTATTCAGATAATTCAAGTAGAATTATTTTAAATTCTATTTTAAATAAAATAGAATAATTAAAAGCTTTTTATAATGGTACTTTTAAACATCAATACAATTGATAAGTTCTAAATATGAATTAAAAAGTTAAACAGAATATATCATTTCAAATACATTGTGATTGAATTAAATTGATCAAGTAATGAAGTTTCATATTAAATTTTATACTAGAACTCATCTGATTATTTTAAAAATATTCTTATAAAAGAAATGAAGATTTAATTCAATTGTTTTGAAACATCCTTTATATGTATATCAAATGTTCAGAGATTTAAAATAGTAACAAATTTCTAAGAATGCATCTCAAAAGATATTAGTAAATTTGTTTATTGATACATAAATTCTAAGAGCTACAATGATTATTATAGATGCTTAATATAATTATCTTTCATTCAGGTGAATGATTTGTGTGTTGAATCAATGATTATTTAAAAGAATGCATCATATTTGTTTATCTATTGGCATTCTTTTATTACAGTAACAATATATTTATTTAATTAAAGATCAATGTTAACAAACAATGACATTTTTATATTCCTTGAAATACAAATATGCATTTGACTTCTAGTGAGATTTTCTTCATAACTATGTAAGTGTTTTCTGCAATGTTTGTATAGTTGTGAGATGTTATATAGAATTTTATTGTAAGCCAACTACAATAAAATAATAAATTGATTCCTGAATTGAATCTATAATAGGTCAAGTACTTTTGATTTCAATATTGCTAATTACAGATATTATTAGAATTTCAATTTAAAAATTTTCAGAATGCAAACAGTTTTAGAAGTATATATTTTACATATTTGTAAACTGCTTTACTAGAGGAAATGTGATTACCACATTTCTTGTATATAATCTGACCATTCCCTAATTATCATCTAAATAAATCAAGATTTACACATAACCTAATCCTTAAATTCAAAGAGTCAGAATAATAAATCATTTATTGAAATAAGCAAATAATATTTTTTTATAATTTTAAAAATTCAACATCCAGTTCAATATTAGAATAAATAAATAATCAAAACAAAACAGCCAGTCTCACTACATTGAAACAACAAAATGCAATACAGAAAACTACTGTGTATGCAGTTAGTAGTGTACATTCTGTATTGTGTGTTGTTTAATAAGTATTTTATGAACTCATACCTGAAAAAATTGCTAATAATTATGTACCAAATTGATGCTAAGTTTTTGCTGTAAGTAAATATTTAATTTAGACTAATTTAATCTTGCTATAATAGATATAAATTCTAATTAAATATTTTTTTATGATGCAATTTTACTGAAATAGTTTTTCAGCAAAAAAATCTCAAAAGAAATGTTAAATTTTCTATCATTTTCAAATCAAAAATATTAACAATAAAGAGTATTAAACAATAGGAAAACCAAAACCAAATATGCAAAGAAAATTTTGCTATAACAGATAGGAGTAGAAAGCTGGTTAGCATATAAATATAAATAAACCTAACACTACAATAGCAATAGAAAAGTTTTTAATGTGCACATTCCAAAACATTTTTGACTAAAAAGACTTAATTAACATAGAAATAGGAATACATAAGCTACAGAAAGTTACATAAAATAGAACAACTTTATAGAATGAATAAAATTTTCAAAAACAGCACAGATGCTAAAGTGCACAAAACAAGTATATTAAGCTAAAATATCTACTAATACATAACATATTAATAATAATAATAAAATGTTAAAATTTCTTAATTAACTGTATAGACTGTAGAATAATGCAGAGCAATGTTTGGATAAGGACTGTAAGCATTGGAATAATAATCAGTAATTGTTTCTGTAGGCTAGATATTGTGCTGGGGACGGTGTTACTATGGTTGTATAAATTACATTAAAATGTCTGGATATATCCATTATCATCAGGGACTCCATCCTTATTCTACAGTCTGTACAGTTAATTAAGGACTTTTAACATTTTATTACTGTTATTAATATGTTATGTATTAGTAGATATATTAGCCTAATATATTTGTCTTTTGAACTTTAGCATGTGCGCTTTTTCAAAAATTTTATTCATTCTATAAAATTGTTCTATTTTATGTAACTTTTTGTAGGTTTGTGTTGATGTTGACTAACTTTGACTAACTTTTTTAAACAAAAGTTTCAGACTGTGCTTATTAAAAATTTTGCTATGTAGTGCTGTGTTTATTTATGTTTATATGGAAATAAAAGAAATAGTTTACTACCCACTTGAACCTATTTATGCTGACTAGCATATACACAATTGTGAGAAAGATAAATCAGATATCTAAAATCAGTTACAAAATAAATATGTTTTTTATTTCTGATAAAATATAGTAGTGATAGCCTTTTTTATTAATAGCGGATCTTGCTCTACACATTTCTGATCTTCTTGATAAATTAATAATTTTGTATATATATATAATTCAAATATTGACATTTATATATATTTGTATATTTTTAATAATAGAATCAGAATATTATTATTATTATTATTATTGTTAAGAATATGATAGATCATGTATCAGATGAAAATGATATGCATCTGTAAGAAAAAATGTAAACTGTTTTCCAAATTTATACATATCACAATTCTGAATTATAAAATTATTTCTTGATAACAGGCTTGATTTTATATAATTATATTTATTATTAAAAATGTTTTCAACCTCAAAGTTTTTAGTAATAAATATAATTATTTTTTTGTAATGTGTTTGATTTTATATAATGTCTTCTAAATGCATCTTATTGTTTTATCAGCAAATTTTGTCCATACTTACCATAGGCTATTTATATTTGTGGTGAGATCTTCATTTCTTGTTTTATATTGCTTTCTTACTAGAGGTTATTAAATGGCAATGCTGTTCCAGCATTCACTATGGACAACCTATATCTGTAGTGGGACCAGGGCCAAATATGAGCTGATTGAACTAATTGCACCCAATCAGGCCCCATGTTGAGGCAAAATGAAATCATAAAAAGGCTAATCAATGAAAAATAATGGTTTAGATTTACTATTATGGGCTGGAGTTTTACATTCAGCCTTGAAAACATTAATTTTTGTAGATTCATAAAAAGAAAAATTTTTCTTGGAAAAATTGAATGTGAATGAATCAATTTTATTTTATATCTCTTGGAACAGGTGAGAAAAAATTTTGTATTTATATTAACACTATTTTTGCAGTTTCCAATGTATTCTTAGCTAATATTCTGAAAATATTTTCTGAGTACTCAAAATAAATCAACAGTTGATGAAGCCATTCTGAAAAACTAAAGATGTGACACCCAGATTAAAATCTGAATCTTCCCAAGGTGCACACAAATGCTTTAAACTGTGGCTATCTGGCCAAATTTTTTAGACCTAGCATTATTGTGCACTTAATATGAATAATAGTGTAAATGTGTTTTTAAGCTTTTTCATGCATTAGCAAATGAAAAAAGGCAGTGATTTGCTTTATAGCAAAATTTACTTTATGGCAATGGTCTCATAAATGCTGCAATAACAAGGTATGCCTGCACTATAAACTTTATAAAACCTTCAGCAGATTATATTCATTGTGCAAAGAAAAAACATTTACAATTCCAATAACACTTTTGGCTCCCTCAGTCCTCTTCAGTTAGCCTACAACAAATACATTTAAACATAAAGGAATAAGAACAAATGCTTTAGGACAAGAAATTTAAATATTAAAATTTAAAAAGGTCAAAAAGTATATAATCACATATAAAAGTTCTGTCTGTCATTTTGTCATTGTAACAACTGCTAAGTAAAAATTATATATACTTTATGTAAATTAATAAAAATAATAAGTTTGTAACAATAGCCTATACTTTTGTTACATATGGTTTAAAAATTTGCATTTTTTTTGTGTGCATCAATACATGCTGATTTAATTTCTGCTTGGGAGACCATGTTTAAAATATTATATTAAGAAAAATTGAAAATTAATATTGTCATAATTTTTCCTCTCCTACTTTATTCTCTATCGTTGATTTCACAGACAATTCTAATATTATCCCAATTGATGTCTTAATCATAACTAGCATATTGTCCCCAACACAATTATTACAAGCTTTATTTCTTAAATCTATATTGTGTTCTTTGATTCTAACCTTTAAGCTTTTATTCATAGACCTTACATATTCTTCTTCAATTTGGAGATTCTTGTTTCTTCAGGAGATAATGAATATTCCTCTAGTAAAAATGAGGAATATTCATTAACTTTTTTATTCTTTCTTAGATGTTATTAAAAAACATTTGGTCTAACATACATTATTAACACTTTTGGGTCCCTCAGCTTTAGAAGAATGAAAAAGATAATGCTGGCCCCAGAAAAAAGAATATACATTATCCAATGGAGAAACAAAAACCTCCAGATAGAAGAAGAATATATAGATTCTATGAATAACAGTTTAAAGATTAGAATAAAAGAATATGAGATTTAAGAAATAAAGCATTCACAACAGCATTAGTACAATGAGCTAGTTGCTATGATTCAGACATCAATTGTCCATGAAATGAATAATAAAGAAGCAGAACACCAGAAATGATGACAAAGAAAAATTGTCATCATTTCTGATTTCTTTGAGGAAATCATGTTTGCAAAATTCTTACTTAACGTGTTGTTGAGAGATTGTGAATCAGAAGAAAGTGGCAGTTTGACATTGATCTTGTCTTGACTATGTGTTGTAAGAAATGTGAGAATGTCTCAAAGAATTTTGTGTTTAACCAGTTTGTCAACAGTAAGACAATTGCAATAATTCATATTTAACATTAAACCAGCTTTGTTCATCAATGTTTAATTGTGCATATTGTTGAACTATTTGCAACAGTAGACTGCTTTCATCATGATAGTGCATTTCACAGGAAAAGCATTTCAAACACCTCTTCTGGAAAGTGAGTCAAGAATATTGGATAAACATAGAGTTTCAATATCACAAGATATAAAATTCTTTGAGACATCCCCACATTTCTTACAGTATGTGGTCAAAACAAGAACATGTCAAATTTCTGTTTTCTTCTTTTGATTCATGATATCTTAACATGCTTCCTGTCAGCCTAACAGTAATCATGCAATACATAAATTATTTAAAATGTGACAATCATGATTTTAAGTAATTAGAACAATGAATTATGATGGAGTAGAAGAAAGCAAAGATGCCAAATTAATAATCCAATTAACACTATTTTC
>WUQG02003013.1:0-33280 GCA_011317285.2 Androctonus mauritanicus | reverse complement strand
AGGTTTTCATCCAAGAGGCTGCACTACCGCTTTTCCGGTAGTCTCTTCCGGATCCCAATCTCTCCCACTGCGACCTACCAGATTAGAGTTCATTGATTGAGTCGGTAACTACCCGGCAGAACGGGGCCCGAGCTGAGGCGTTGTCATGGCAACTGGTAATGACGGTTTCCCTCTGAGGAAGGAGTCAATATGGTGGATGTACCATTCTTTCCATCGGCGGAGTCAATCCTTTTATTGAGAAAAAGTTTCGGAAATTAATATCGCAATACCGCTTTATCTATAAATTTCAGGACCATATCGTGGGGTTAAAACGTGCGATAAATGGACCGAAACGCAACCATAATTTATTAAATTAAACTTTTAAGAGTAATAACACTTCCAAAGGCGAAGTTTAAAGGACTTGAAACTTAAAAAAAATCCTTTTTTTTTTTTAAACACAGAGTTCGTGTCGTCTAGCACTCGCTTGTCCGCAGCGCGAGATTGTGTGTGCTATAACACAACAAATGTTGACGCAATTGACAAATGAACTGTTTTTCCTCTCCAACTTGGCAATAAGCCACCGAGGAAAAACCAAAAGATCGTATTTATTTATCACTGCCACCAAGCAAAACACCTGCGACACACAAAACTTCTTAATAAGACACACACACACAACTGAATATGCTCATCGAAACAATGTTATTCTATAATAAAATTCGTCACGCTCGTCCTTATTTTTGCGTTGTAAAAAATTTAAAAGGACTTAATAAAAAGTACAGTAACACACACACAAAAAAAATATATTCATACTTGTTTACCGAGTAATACATTAACGCCCGTTAGCACCTTTCTATTAGCGAAAGGTATAAAATTTATAACGATTTTAGTTGATCCCAAAGCGCAAGAAAAACTTCTAAAAATGAGAGGTTTACAATCAAAGCACGAAACCAAAACGTCGTTAACACTGTTTACTTAAATCCGTTTATTACCGAGAGGACGTTGTTAAGCCATAGCACATCTTTCCTTGGAAAGCTGCTCAGATGTGGAAGAGTCGGACGGGTAAGCATATTGTGGTTATATCGCCAGACCGTTGAAGTACGTAATGACTTTTCTCTCTCTCAATCCACAGCTCCTGTCTGTGAGATTACAAGAGTTCGCCTGATTTACGAGCGTGTACTGGCGTCTTCTTACACTCTCTAACTGTAACCCGAATATCACTTTATTTTTTAATATTTAAGAAGATGCTTTTAAGCGGTTTAAAGGACCGCTGGTGGGACAAAATGCACCTTATATATATATATATATATACTGTATATAAGAGCAGTAAGCCATTGATGTTTAGCGCTCTATCCAAACTTTCTGTTGGGAGAGAATAACTGGGCGAACAGCTAAAAAATTATGCATTTTCTTTAAGGTATCCAGGAGAAGACGAGTTAAAAAGTAATTTTTGAAGAGTTCGACATTTTCTTTAACTCTTTTTTACATTTATTCAATGGTAGAAGTTGATGAGCGTGCCGAGAAAACGTGTTCATCAACTAATTTCATTCATCGCTTTTGTGCATATACTGTTGTACCAAGTTTGTTTCTCCTTCTACCGCGCTACTACATAAATTTTCTGTTCCGTTAAATCACAATTTAGATAAGACAAATGGTAATCGTTTTTAATAGAAATGCCAGAACGTTAGCCATTTTTTTTTTTTTTATTTAAATATAAATATTTAAAATGATTTTTTTGTCTTTATATTATTATATACAAGATTTAATAGAGTAAAAATTATTATTATTATTTAGTAGGCAAAACCGCAAAACAGAAAAAAAAATCGTTCGAATTAAGTAATAAAACAAACTAAACGACAAAAAAAAAAAAAAATCGATTATTTTATCGCTTTTCCGCTTTTTATATCCAAAATCATCAATCGGCGATAGAGGCGCCCCAAGCGGACATTATATCTACTAAGCTGGGGAGAATAAAACCAGGAAAGTTAAAAGTATTTCCTCTTTCTTTTCTATTAGAGTCGGTAATGAGCGAATCTTAATATTCACCGAGTTAAATACTTTTGAAAAAGCAGAGCGGAAATGACAAAATCATCTACGTTACACACACACACACACACACAACTTCGAAAAATGAAAATAAAAAACAAAAAAAAAGGGCGTCAAAACTATGGAGGAGAAGAAAGGAGAAGAGAGAACGCGTTGCTATAGTAACCAGGCGCCTAACGGACGTCGGAAGCGGAATTGGCGTCGGTTACGCGCGCCGCTGCTTTACTTCCGGTTGGAAGTGTAGGATTTCCTTTCGCCCATTCACAACAGCAACGCTTAAACTGTCCAAACAATTTGGCGTTTTATTCTGCTATATATTATTATGAAAGCCAATTATTGCGCTGTTAAAGAGTAAAAACGCCTTTTTTTTTCGTCACTCGCCACTTCGTTTAAAGAGATTAAAATTTCTTAGGCAAATGTAATTTAGGACTTTTTTCCTTACAACAGCTCTTATTGGTTAATTTAAACAGCATCTCTACAAGAATCTGTTGCCATTATGGCGAAGGAAAAACATTAAGTTTCGATATATTTTTCTCTTCTGCTCCATCTTTTTTTTCACAATAGTACATTAAAGCTTATTTATATGATGTCTGTCCGTCTGTTGGCACGAAGCGCTCCTTGCTAGACGAATAGATTTTGATTATACTCGCTTTTTTTTGTTAAATTTTATCTTCTCGATCCAATTTCCAACTTGTAGAACAATTAAAGTTGTTATAGATAATTATTTTAATCCGCCATATTGAAACAAAATGGCCGCCAATTCGATTTGGTCGTTTTCAATCTAACAATGTATGAATTTAATTTGTCCTTTTGGTTGTCTATCAGCACGATAGGTCACGAAAATATTCGATTTTTGAATAAAATACGAAATTTTGGGATCAAAATATTGCGATCAGGCTGTGTCTGCTGTCTGTCTGTTAAAACAATTAAAAAATAACATTTTTAAAGGTTTGAATGGCATAAATTTGAATGGTGACGTAAGAGAGTGCTCAATGGTATTTTACTGCCATTTTAATGGTCATAAACAAAGGATTTATGAGCGTTTCTGTCTATACTTTTGCAGATTTTGCTGTGTTTTCTGTTGAAATTTAGAAAATTTCAACAGATTTCTTCGAGCGTTTCATTACTATTTTCACTTTTCTTTTTTAGCGTGTCTGTCCGTCTATTCAAGAGATATCTGACAAATGATCGAAGATAGAAATTTGGAATTTTCGGGGACCGTTCTTCTTATCGACAGTAATAAAAGAAGAAGGGAAGTTTTACGTTCTCCATATAGAAAACAAAATTTCGCTCGAATTTTTTATTTTATTTTTTTTTGTTTTAATTGAATGCGAACAAAATTCTAACCAATTATATTCTACGGATTTATGCATTTTTCAATAGAATTTTTTTTACATTTCAAATTTAATAAGACACGTGTCAATCACAATTATCTTCTGCCCGCCATATTGAAACAAAATGGCCGCCAATTCAGTTTCCTCTTTTCTGTTCTGAAGTGGGATAAGAGTATGCGAATGAAGTTTGTCTGTCAGTCGATATATCGCGAAAATATCCGATTTGAATGAAACACAAATATGTTATGGGACCCACTAGAGCCAAGCTGGTTAGAGATGATCGATATGGGGTCACTATTACTGACGTAATATGAGAAGATGTTCACAAACGTTGAGGCAATATCTTGCCTAAATATTATCTGATTGGAATAAAATTCGCATATATTATTGATATACTCTAGAGAAGCATGCCCGTTGAAAATGATCGATATGGGATCATATCCGTTTGGATGTCTGTCCTTCACAAGATATCTGGCATAAATATTGTTCGATTTGAATGAAACTCACATATATTTTGGTGATGCATAAAAGAATCAAGTGTGCCGAAAATAACCGAGATTGCTTCATAATAACGATATATTTTGAATTTTGAAAAAATGGAATAGTTGAAAGATGATGTAATAGATTCATCGATTTTCAGGAAGACGAATTACTCAAAATGAAAATTTATTATGGGATAAATGTAATAAAACACAACCAAATCGAAAGAGGAAAGATCAAAAATTACACTACTCGTTCTGAGAGCTCCCATACTTTGGAGAGGCACCCTTCTGAGAATGAAACTTTCCTTCTAAGAACTGAATATTCCTTTTGAGTAGAATGAGAGGAGGTTGTCCTGAGAATTTTCGTAGAGATCTCCTTCTGCGAAAAGAAACCTTCTAAAGAGGGAAAAAAAGAGAGAGTGTTTTCTCCTACAGAATGAAGTCGATTTTGGAAACAATTTTTAAAAAAAGAGAGCATCGGAACGATCCTCCCACCATTTTCTCCATTAATTACTAAGAGACCTTCTCAAAAACTGACAAAATATGCAGAGTAGTTTAATGCCACCAAAATATCTGTTTATCCATAAGATAACAAGATAATGAGGAATAAAAATTGGCCTACTAAGAAGGTAATTAACGACTCTATTCAGTCGAAAGTTGGCAAGTTGTCAGTTCAACACCTCCTCTCCCATTTTGTGCATCGACCCCTCCCTCACAGGCGTTGAAATAGAAAATAATATGGAGTGCGTCATCTCCTTTGTTAACGAGATTGATGTTAAAACAGTCTCTTTGTTGTCAGATAATCAGTTAAATTGTCTGGCGTATACACCTTCAGATTCTTACATCAAAGACACCTCTTAATCTTCTCGTTAACACTTTGCTTTGCTTATATGGTGATGACGTATTGAACTTGTATTAATGGACATTTTCTCAGTGGGTGCTGTCTTTAATGTTTATAAATTAGCTAAGTTTACCTTATCTATTGAAATTATCTAAACCTAGATTTTAGCGGATGTACTTTTAACGACATATTTACTAATTTTCTCTAACATGATACTATTGTGTTTTTTACGTCGTAGACTCCATGTTTTCGGCCATTTTAAAAAAAATCTTGACCATTTTAAGGTTCTTAAACCTTACTTAACGACGTTTTTATCGTCATTTTTACCTTGAAATGGCTGTAATAACATTAGACTTTTTTGAAAATTTTACTAATGTTTGATGATTGCGCTTTAGTACACGATAAATAAGTTATTGTAGTAATCTAGTCGTGATTTTACACTTATAAATGATAGATTCAGGGCGAGTAGTTCTAATAGAGGACGTTAATACAACTTAATAGAATTCGGTTAACTATATTCTAATAATTAGCTCAGTATAGCGCTAACATTAATTGCGCTAGTCGCAAAATTCGCATAAACAGCTTGGGTCTCCATTTCTACTGTTTTTGATTTTATAAAAATTCAAAATTAAACAATTTTTTCCTTATTTGTTTTGAAACATAAGAGATTTTAATGGAATAAAACATGAAAAGCTAACTGCAAACAGCAAACACGTTACATCCATCTCGTCATCTATTGACGATTTACGCAACCACGAAATCGTGTTCGACACGGTATTTATCTCCGAAAATTAATAAAGATACGAAAATTCAATTATTCAAACTTGAAAAAGTAGCTTTTATGTTGTAGTAAACCTTGAAAATTTGACATTCCTGTAAACTTGCGATTCTGGTTCTGGTTACGTTTAAACCGATTTCGACTGTTAAAATTCCAACGAATTTTAACAGTCAAAATCAGTAAATGGAAACATAGAAAGGAGGGTTTATAAAAAGAGGAGGAAGGGTGTTTTTCCCCCTTCTTCCTCCTTTTTAAAGAGGCGAAAACATAACAAGAGATCAATTCCTTGTTATTTTTATTCCCCGGTCATTAACGTAGATAGATATTTACTTTAAAAACGTGTATAATCTTTAAATAACATTGAAAATGGTTTAACAAAAAAAAAAAACCATTAAAATTATAAGCAGTAAAGGAAAAGCGGTAATAATTGTTTTATAAGTGAAAAGCGGCTTATTATATTCTTTCAGTGCAGTCAATTGTATTCTCCTCCCTTCAACTACATAAAGAAGTTTTATAACCAGGAGTAAGTAGCGCTTAATTGGAACGTCGAGAGTGTAATTTGCAGACGTTTGGCCTAATTTGCTGGACGACCGTTAACTGTGATGTTTTACTAGCGCCTGCGTGGATGTAGTGGAATGCTTGCGGTCAGGACGGCCTCTATGATGACTCTTAAGATTAGTGGACATGCTCAGGTGGCTACCACACTCCAAATGTCATTAAGTCATGTTCTTTTTTCCCCCTTCATCCTTAATGTTATGTGGTCTGCTGCCATCTACTGCCTTTATCGATACTTTGCATTGCCTGGTTAATATAAGTGATTGGGTCGTCGTTATTATCAACTCTCAGAAAGATTTGCAGTCTGCCAATGGTATAAAATAGTTATTTTTTTATATTTTTGCACATTAAGATTCTTTGCAAAGTTTGGCATCGATAATTGATTCGATAGAATGTTTTTTTTTTGGTTTAGATTTTGTTTATATATATATATTTCTTTTGTTACTTCGATGGAGAACATGCAGGTAAAGATATCTAACATAGACTTTTAATGGCGAAAAATTAAAGTAATATAATCATATATGGCGAAAGAGTTGCGTTAATTATGATATTAAAGACGTTTTAGATTACTGAAACCGAATCTAAAGTGGAATTGGAGATTTAAATTGGATCTAACAATTTATTTTAATTAAAATAATAATTAACTCGATTAACAAACGATATTAAATTTATAATCCAGTTAAAAAATATGTAGATATCGTCTTAGCAGAGAAAATTGATTGGTTGGCGACCAACGTAAAAATATTTGCGCAACGTAAAAATATAACGTAAAACGTAACGTATTACATAAAAATATAAAATGTAAAAGACGTGCGAAAAAATGCTACAGTAATAAAAATTTGTTCGTTTTTTCACGGTTTTTGACTCATAAATAAAATATATTAATTTAATTTCAAAGTCAAAACTGAAAAATAGAGGTTTTTAACCCCTGAGAGAAAGACGAAAAATGGCTGTTTTAACCGTTTAAATAAGCCAAAAAATGGTCTTTTTAATTCGTAAACGAGTAAAAATTAAAAATGTTCGGTTGTTCGTTCGAAAGTAAGAAAGTAAAATGATGGTTCAGCTTCTCCAACAAGCCAAAAAAAAAAGAAACTTTTTAATTCTTAAGTGGAGACAAAAATGGCAGTTTAACCTCTTGAGTAACGCGAAAAACGAACTTTCGTTTACACAAATAAAAAAAAAATGGCGGTTTAAATTCTCGAATAATGCGAAAAATAAATTTTCAATACGTAAATAAGAGGGAAAAAATGAAGATTTTAAATCTTTTACCACGCGAAAAATGAACTTTCGATGTGCAAATAAGAGAGAAAGAGAGAGAGAAAAAAAAATATGGCAGTTTTAACTCTTCCGAACGAGACGAAAAATGGCTTCAATCCGCTAACAAAGAAGAAAAGTTGAAGTTTAAACTGGATAAAAATTGATATTTTCAACCGAAAATATTGTTAAATCGTAAACATATTACTATTTTAAAGTTTAAATTAACATTTTCGTCGATGATACAACCGTTAATCAATGTTTACGTTGATTTAGTAATAAGCTGATAAGTAAGTAGTTGGAACATAAATTTTATCAATTAGATTTGAGAATGCAACCTTTGAATAAATGATATAATTGCAGATGAGTTAACATTACGAATTAAACCGAATACAAATATTGCATTAACTATATTTTAATCTTATTTTAATATTTTAGTAAACTACTATCCAACTCTTCCTTACTTTTATGCAACCAACCAAAGATATATTCGTGTAAAAATAATAAAAAAAACTTCAAGAGACTCTTTGGCTTCCTAAGCCAATCATACGAAATCTTACAAATTTCGATTGATTTAAAAAAATAATAATAATAAAAATAATAATAGTAGAAAGCATTCCACCTCCTGAAATGGGTGCTTCTCCTCTGGTTTAATATGCCCTGCAGGAAAGAGGGATATAACATTTATTAATATCGAATAGCAGTTGTAAATGGTCGAAATAATAAAGCATAGTGTGGAAGACAGGGAAAGTGTCGCCATTTTGTGGCTAGTTTACCCTCCCCTCGTTTCAACACGTGTGTCATTTGTCTTCCCCCTAATCACAGCGTACGTCAGACAACCGACGTCAAATCAATACACAGCTACCAAAGGGAGCCGTTACATTCTCTCGACTTCAGTCGAAACACTTCCGTTACTTATCCCGTAATCGGAGCTGTCTAAAGGGGATTGGCCCGGAATGAACTAACTAAATAGTTTAGTTAATGAGAGTTATATTCCTCAACTATTCATTTCGTCTTTCGAACCATTTTTTATCACGTAAAATACCCGAAAAATTGCTTAAAACGATTTTTCACTCCATCCAGAAAAATCAACCCCCCCGCGAAATCTTCCCGCCAAAAAACGTTCCCGTTTATTGGCTCGTTTTCTTAATTAAGGCGTGACCGATCGAATTTCGACCAATTAGAAATTGATTTATAAAAGTTAAAAGCGAGTGTAATCGATCGAAAAGAAAGTTTCGGGTTTTCTTTTTTTTTTTTTTATTTCAGTTTCGGCAATAAAGATTGCAAATTGATTTATTTCTAGTGGGAAAACCTCTGATTAAATCTCACTCCGTCATTGGTTGATTTATTTCGATAGAACGTGTACTCGATCGATTTTCCACCAATCACGAACTGGTATAATATAGATTTAAAATTTTTAACGCGACAGTTTTTTTAAGGCATTAATAAATACTGATTAAGTTTTGAGTTAAAAACGTTCCAAAAAGGCGATTTATTATAAATAATTTAGCAAATTTTGTAAGTTATGACCAATTAGAAATTAATACAGAAATTTAAAATTTAAAATACGTCCGTTTATGGAAAATTTGTCGTGCGCGCTCATTGGTCGACAGATAAATTTCCGGCCAATTAAACGGACTTATAAGATTTAAAATTTTAAAAATCCACTTTACGTTATTCGAATCTGCCCAATGGGAATGGAGGCGGCGCATTTGGTGTCTTTAACTCGATCGAGCGCCCTCTATCGACAGGATTACGAAGCGGGATTACTAAAATATATTTATTATTGATTACAAGGAACTCGAGTCGTATTTATTATGGATATTTCTACGTTTGATACACGATTGACACTTTAACGTTACCAGACGCGGAAGAAACGTCACGTTGTATTGTGAATTCGGCATGAAAAATCGACTCTGGCGTTACATAACTCACGCAATGTGTTTGGATTACAGTCGAAAATGATATATGCTGCGTCACTTTTCAATAAGAAAACTGCATTTGGACGGGATAAGAAAGGATCCTAACCCTCCGCTCTACTTTCTTAACCAATAAACATAGATATTAATAGTCCATATAACCGTATATAAAGCGATCTCTTACGCGTGCCTTTTTGTTACTAAGGTAGTATGGGGTGATTTATTAGTTAAAAAATAAAAGAAATTATCATTTTTATGTTACCATCCAGTTGACAAATATGGGATCACAGCGGGTATGTCTACATTCTACGCCCAGTCATTCTTTAATGGGGGAAGGGGAGCCTTGTCTCCCCATTGTCTCCCCGCTGTTTGGGTAGATGCCAGACGAATTGGTTAAATGGAGAATCATAGATTCTTTGCTACCTCCCGACTAAGTAGACTCGACCAGATATGATTAATGAAAGCTAAGCGATCGTTAGCATGTTGACGGCTTCGCAGCAGATTTTCGTAAAAGCAAAGCTTTATTATTGGCCACCCTATGAGCGCATGCTCTTCGACCTGTATTCCCATTATCTTTTAATCTATTATCTATTATCTGCCGGTTGTAATTGAATTTTTAGATTTGCATTTTTTTTTATTTACTTGGTTTTTTTTTATTTTTGAAAAATTCCCTTTCCCTTCTTCAATTATCATGTTTCCCCTTTCTGAAGTTCTTTTTTTTCCCCCTTTTCTTCTTCTTCTTCTTCTTTTTCTTTCTTACTACTATTACTCTTGATAATCGAAATTTATTGCTTAATATGTTTCAGCTGTGATTTCTTTGTACGTGAACTAAATACAAATTAGTCGCCAAAATTAGAATCTGATCATTAATTGGAATTGAACGTTGTTTTTTTTTTATATTTTTTCTATAAAAAAAGAGAGTTTTTCTTGGGTGTTCTTTCGAAAATAATTGAAAATTGTGAAATGAGTAAAGGTTCTTTAAAGAATAGATTTTTTTTTGGAATGGTTAGTTGTTTTTTCCCCCTTAAATTCTGATTAAGTAGAGATTTAATAATAAAAAGAATGCAGAATATTATAAGAGTAGTTAGATAAAGATTGAGAAAGATGGATCTTTCGGGTACTAACGGCCTAATGGCACTCCTGTTACCTAAGAGACTCTGAATGCCTGTAAAGATGTATGGATTGAAGTAATGCACAGAATCGCTGAGATTATCCACAGAAAGCTAGATCAGGAGTAACGTAGCAATCATACGGAATCAAAAGAGTTATTTGGGTCCTTATGCAAAGTGCCATTTGTATTCTTCAGCCGAGAAAACCATTTATGCAGTGGCGAAACTAAGAATTATGGAGATCCCACGAGAGATGGTCACCGGGGCCTCCTATCACTAAATTTGGATTGTGTTCTGGTGGATATGCAGGTCCCCGACATTCAGTACCTTCAGGCAACTACACTACTGTTCATACAGCAGTTATAATCATATATTTGGATCCTTAGGCAAAGAAGTCTTTACCAAAATCAGTTACTGTTAAGGAACTTATTTTTTTTTTGGCAGAGTGAAGAATATTTGAATTTTATTAAAAATACGCAGTTGGTTTTGGATTTTTGAGTTTAGTAGTTTATGAAAAAAATGGCGAGAACCATTAGGAGTTTAGAAATACTCAGTTTTACATCATGGAGAAGTAGACACCAACGGCTATTACAATCAATCACGCCATGTCAGAGATTTAAAGCGCGGACTCAAAAATCAAAATATTCACAAGAAATAAAACTAAATCACTAGATTACAAAGCTAATATTTGGTGTGTCGGTTATTCTACCAACTGGGAACGTGCCAAAGAAAGTCTCAGACATTTTCGGAGTAACGGCATTCCTAGAGGAAAAGAAAGAAAAATTCTACAAAACTAGTAAAGATCTAAGAATCACCTGTACAAACATTTACCATATAAAGTACCTAGCTATCTCGCTACTTTATTAGTTGCGGAAATTAAAATTCAGATGAGGTAACTTTCGGCTAAGTATAAAGGCTTGTTTTCCACCCATTGTCCTTGACTTCATCTCAGAATTATGTCAAGTTATTCGAGAGGTCATTCTGACCGACGTTTCTGTCAAAGGGAGGTCTTCGGGAGGAGTCATTTCCCTAATCATAGTTATTAGCAGCAGTCAACCCCATCAGATTACATGAAAGTGTTTCCGTATTGCTTATCTTCTCATCTTTTATTGGCTAACTAAGCGAACAATTGTTGCTAAACGTGTTTAAATTTAACGCCATACAAAATACCATTTTGGAGGATTTGAACTATTTTTATTTTTTTGCTTTTTATCTCGGAGAAGAGTGACGACATCGCTTCCAGATGTCGTCACTATTTTCGTCAATTTAAGCTGTTTTGTTTGGATACGAAAAAAAATGCTGACGTTTCGCTTTTCAGTGGAGTTAAATGTAACGGAAAACCTGCACGAACTCATAAGCAATTACTATGTAAACAGAGTTATATGGCTTTACTTATCTTTTTTTTTTTATTTTTTTTCATTTCTATTTTATTTTTCCTTAGGAGGATAAGGGATGAAGAATTTGAAATTGGGATATAATTTGAATGTTTAAATCAGATAAATGCGCAATGTTCTGCTAAGTCTAACATTCGCCATTTTATGAATGTCTTGCATTCTCGTTTTGCGTTATGGAGTATCTTGCGATGCAGTAAGAATTGCTTCAATAGCGATAAGAATGGTGTTTTGATCTTTAATTCAGATAGAAGAACGATGGTTTGTAAAATAAACTTTTTAAAGCTTTAAATTTATTTTCGAGAGAAGGCGTGAAACATTTTGTCAAGCTTTGCTTCAAACTGAACCTCCGAGTTGCTTTAAGACGTACTCATTTAGTAAGAAAGTTCTTAATGGTGTGAGATATCTTCAATAGTTTTCTTCTCTGGCTCCAAGTAAAGAACTTTCATGAAGTTTCGCATAAGCTACTCAAATTTCTTGTTTTTCTTTTACCTGAAGCATGTTGTTGACTTGAATTGACTTGTTAAAGAAAGTAGCAACAATGAATCTCTTCACTTCACAATTTAACTTTTCTGCTACATTTTTACCAGCTTTTTTTTTTATTTTTGTGAAAGTACTTTTAAAACTTTCATCACTCGAATGAGAATTTAAATCTTTTCTTTCGGCTCGTTAAGAAAATAGCAATTGCAAATTATGTATCGGTCAATGTGAACCTGAAGAGAGAAATTTTATTAATTTTTGAAGTTTCACTTTCTTTTATTAGGTAAAATAGCTCATATTAATCTGAACAGAAATTTCAGGAAGTCTTAAAGATTCAGCTCTTTAAAACTTCCCGAACTCTTCCTGCACTGCTTAAAAGATTAAGAATATAATTTAGTCATACCATCCTTAACTTTATAAGCTACAGGAATAATTTACTGCACAGCTTCGAAGGCAAAATTTTATTATAAAGTTTAGACTTTAAACGGTGCCGAAAAAGTGAGAATATTCTAAATGCATTAGTGCTTCGATTAAACACCTCGGCGTTAAAAATGTATTTAAAATGTTTCTAAACTCATTTGCAAGTGCTTTAATTCGTTGGCATCTTATAACAAATACTATACACTTCAGTGGCAAGAATTCTACAGCTTTAATCACCTTAGTAGACGATATTTCATGTTAACACCTGATGCGATGTAGAATAACAACTTGACTGGCTTTAATAAACTAGAGCTGGTATTAGACAACTAGTTTTCTCCAAAAAGGACTTTAAAATGTATTAAAGCGAAGAGACTTATGCATAGTTATATTAATATAAGATAATTTCTGTATATCATGCTTCATCAAAATCTTTTAAAGGAATAAATGAAAGTGAAAGATCATTTTAAGGTCACAAGAGAGAGCGATCCTGGAAATGAATCGATATAGTTTAGTGTGTAAGAATTTATATCAGTTTAAATCATTAAAATTTCACGAGTTTCATCGAATGCTATTGAAATTTTGATGTTTATAGGAACTGCATTAGCAGGATGTGAAGTCACACCGATTATCGTCCATTTATCATTCTTCAAATTATCCTCGGATCTCATAAGAACCTAATTAACCGCTCTTTTATAAAATTATTATTTTTAAAGGTAGATCATTTCCTAAATAAGTATCTGTTAATTTATAAAAAAATCCATAAATTTAGGGGGCCTTTAAACCGCGATATATAATCAGAAGACCCGTAACCACATTATTACGTGATATTTCATGTCGACACCTTATATGACGCAACAACTTTGTATTCTTCAAGGTTCTCTCTCATTTATCATAATTGTCCCCTCTCGTACCCTCAAACCCTCTTAAATTTTCCGTTAGGTGCGAAAAATCACTAAAATTATACTTTATTTCGCCGAAAATGCTTCTCGATATGTTTCTTCCTTCTCTTGTCTTTAACAGAATTTGAATGATAATTCCGCATTTATAGCTGACTGTTTGTGTTTGGCTTCTACCAAAATCCAACTTGTATAACTTTATGAATGGCTACAAAATTTAATAATTGAATGCAACATAGTATTATCTAACGAGTATAAGTAGAATATTATTTAATGACACACAATTTTACATATCCCTGGATGCTAGATAACTTATGTAAGTATATTGATGTTGCAAAATCCTTTATATAACTTATATCTTCAGTGAATTATACGATTTTTAAGCATCTTTAGTAGGAAAACGGTGAGAACTATATAACTGATAATACCCATCAGCTTAATAGATCATGTAAAGAGCCTTAAACGACCCACCAACGATCAATACGTTTAAAATGGGGCATTAAACATGTTTACCTTGGGGCTATCTAATCTCTCCTATTCGATTGGTAGCAAGGGTTCTCTTGTTTGGTCTCGAGAGTACTAAATTGCTGAAATCTAACGTTTCAGTGTCTTAAAAGGTTGGTAATGAAGGTGGTGATGAATCCAAATTAGGAGAAATTGAGAGGCCAATGGTTTAATTGGGGGAGGTTTTATCGAACTGTCCTCGTAGGGAGAAATAAACTAAAAAAATGCAAATTTTCGAATATTGCACCTGTTAGCTAAGTAAGTCAAACAAGAGGCCACCTTCCAGCTGACAAAAGTACTCAAAATTCTGACTAAACTACTTGTTTACAGTCATTATCCACAAGCAAAGGTCATGATGGTCGAGGTCGTCCGCTTTACTTCTTCCGAAGGTCAAAACAACTTTTGTTAGGTGGGAAGCATATCGTATCTAGGTTTTTCTTTATTCAGTACCCCATTCCCTTTTTAAAATTTCTAATTATCTTTTATTACTTGCATATTTTTTTGTTTTTTTTTAATTTTTAAAAAATTTGGGGCAAACTGACTTCTTGCGTGGGATTACATTCCAATTTGTTGGATAATGGGAAACGTGAAAACATATAAAAGATTTAATAAGAATCGTTCGTGTTGGACAACAGGATAATGGTCCTCACTTTTCTATTTAGTTACGTGACCGCCAAGAATTTTTCTCCTTTGGTAACATGATAATGAAGTTTTGTACCTTTCGCCTGTCGATTTTTAAAATTTTTGTTTACTCGATAAGTCTGATAATAAAGTTAGCAACTCGACCTGACAGTATCTTTTCTTGCTCCGGTAGTAGCATTTGCTGCTTTAGTAAATAGGGAGTACATAAAAGATAATGAAAATTATAATGCTGTTATAGAAACGTGATGGATAGGCTGTTTAAGATACAATAACGTAAGAAACTTTAACGAGTCGGCTAGTTGCATTTAAAATATGTTTAAATAATGTTACGTTTAGAATGTGATGCTTTTTACTCGGAGGAGTTGTAAAATTCGAACTCTAGTTTTTTAGGTGAAAATTAAGAATTCTAGAAAATTAAATTTCAACATGTAGAGCAGATTTTGTAGAAATGATTACGATAGAAAATTTACATAAAACAAGAAATGCACATATAAATTTATGAATGAAAATAACAACTATATTCTAGAAAATTTATATAAATAAGAAATATACATGTAAAGTCATGAATGAAAATATTATAGTATTCTAGAATTTTTCTAGAATATTGTAATTATTTTCATTCATAACTTTATGTGTATATTTCTTATTTATATAAACTCTTTCTATATTAGTTATTTTCATTCATAAATTTGTATATACATTTCTTGTTTTATGTAATTTTTTTTTTCTAAAACATCTTCGGAAATCTGCAAATTTTTCTTGAACAAAAATGGGGTTCTGTTTTCTTTTTGCTTGGAACAGTTTGTAATGAATTTAAAGAATTTTTTAATGAAAATTTTTATGTATAAACATTTTATGAGCTCGAATAAATCCAAGTTGAAGAAATCATGACTTGGCATTGCCATTTTCAACAGCGGATTTAGCATTCCTCTTGCGTACTCGGATACCCCTTTACATACCGAAGATAGATGGACTGCATAAAAACCCAAGACACTCGGCCCTCGGTTACCGCAACCCCTGAAAATCGTTGCGCGATCTGGAAAGCAAAAGAAGCAGTGGTGCACTCGAGAGGAGACACGAAAGATGCTACCGGCCATGTCGGTGCCTCCTTCCAAGACTGCATTCTTAAGTCCCTCCGGTTGGGTGTGGGCAACCCACTAGAAAGGAGAAATCGACCCGTCCCGACCAAACGGAGGAAGCCGGGAGCACATCACTGTATAGGCTTAGATAAATAAGATGATGTGTACCTCCTGTTAAGCTCCGATAAGGTTTTCGTTAGAAGGTAAGTCTCAATTGTTGAGTGCTTTCTCTCTCTCTTCAGTTTCTTTCATCCTTAATCGCCTATTTACTTCACTTAAAGCGTTGTACCCGTGCAGGGGTGGACGAACACGTGTGCGCCCTCCTATTTCACAGGTGTTTGCAAGACAAACTTCGCGTGCCACTATCAATGCCAACTAAATTAATTATTTAGATTTTTCTGGACGTAACGTGCCAGTATTAGGAAAGATCACAGTCCGCCTATAGGATGCTACAGATAAGTTTTGTCTTTCGGCATCCACACCCTCTGGTTTCGAATAGTTTTAAGGGGCATTTGGGGTTTAAGAGACATTCGAGCCACGTCGTCTTTTTATAATTTTTAAACAAGAGAGAAAAATGCCAAAAATCCACTCTGGATATTTTTAAAGAGACAAGAGAGAATGAGAGGTACCCGTTTTAGTTAAGTAAGCAACCAGCAGATGGCGCGTGACGGTATAATTAGGGCTAATCGGCGCCCGTCGACTTTTGCATGCAAATTAATCACTTCACCCACCACCCATAACTTTATATAGGGCCAATTAATTGTCATTGAGACTTTTGTTTTATCTATAAAGTGGGCACTTTGCCAGGGAGATGCAATGTATCGTAATCTTTTTGAAGTTCCTAATTAATAAAGAGGCTTTCACGGATCGGATGATTCGAAATGAT
The DNA here is from genome assembly GCA_011317285.2 of Androctonus mauritanicus. Taxonomy (NCBI): domain Eukaryota; kingdom Metazoa; phylum Arthropoda; class Arachnida; order Scorpiones; family Buthidae; genus Androctonus; species Androctonus mauritanicus. The sequence goes on along the minus strand of WUQG02003013.1, from coordinate 16,688 downwards.
ACCGATTTTCGCATTTGTGACAGTTTATCGGTTAATCACCCGATTTGAGTCAGTTCGTGACCACGTGATGCGTGCAAAGGGTTCGGAAACCTTGACGCTAGTAACCGAAACTGTTCTTCAAGGCTCAAGTTTTTTTTGCAGTTGTAACATTGTAAAATTCAGTTATAATAAACAGTAAAACGGCGCGAGTAAGAGGCCTCTCCTTTTACATTGAAGGGGACTTCCTTCCACCTTTAAATACAATATTTACAACAACAGAATTGTTTTCAATAAGCTTTAACGACTTCATTACGAGATGACTAAGAGTAACTGTCCCCCTAATGGCTTCAACTTTCGCTTTCTGCCTACGTATCGTTTGAACGACTAGGATAACATTAAATTTTCTATAAATCTTTAGTTTAAATTTTTTAATTAAAACTGAATTCATTTGTAGATAACCATTATCTATATTCATGCTTATCCCGCGTGATAGTAGAGTTTGCAATTAGCGGTAAACCTTTGAGTGTTATCTATTCTTGGAAAAAGTTGCGAATGTGGTCCTCAGAAAAAGGTTTAATTAATTAAAAAGATGGATTTGGCAGATTTCTAAAGGTACGAAATCCTAAAGCCGTATCAAAGGTCAAAAATTGATGCTTACTTTCAACCCCGTTTCGAGCCTCGTATAAGGTTCAGGTGCATCACCTTAAGCGTCTTAAGTTTTTTTTTTCTCTTCGCCTTCTCCCCTTCATCTGAGATTCCTTCCAAAGATACATGATCTCCTATTGGTAGAATAAAGCTAATCTTTCTGCAAATCTGCATGGAAGAACTAATTAAAGCGTCAACAAATTCGCGCGCGACGTCCTTACGATTTTATGATGTAATTTTCATATTTGCCCAGATATTTCAAATGATTTACAGTCCCTCATGCTTGAAAGGTAACTGTAGCAGAAAGCTTTTGCGGTTTGTTAAATGAAGAGATCAAAACATGTACAAGAGTATCGCTTACTGGGCGAGAAGCGATGCGACAAAAGGTGTAACGACGTCCTCTATTCGTTACGATTCAACTTTGTTTACTCAAACACCCTTCACTTTATCCTTTTAATAATGCATTTTAGTAAAATATTTATTTTCAAAACCGCAGGCTGATGGTTTAATAATCCACGCTTTGCGTCGCAATTTTACGAAAAAAAAAAAAAGGAAACGTTTTGATAAAGAAAATAATGCGATTTAATACTATATATTATTTTTTTAAAAATTTATTAAGATGCGAGGCGCGCGAACGTTCGCGCGCGTCACATATATATATATAGATAAAATCAATCTAAAAGGAATGGTTTTAAAAATATTTATTAAAATATTCACAAACATATTCTTTATTTTTACAATCGAAGTGTGTAAATGGTGACGCTTTTCCACTTACATTAATGAAAATCCTTAAATGGACGATTTATTTACAAGGTTAAGAAAGCGTGTTTACTTTCAGCTTTATGCAACCAGGATGTTAAAGCTCTTCTAACAGATGAGTGACACTCTGTTGCAGTTGAGGAAGCTCATTCAATTGCACTTGTCATTGATATTCGATAAATATTTGTTATTCTTTAACGAGATGCGTAACTTGTTGCTATTCTTCCTCTTCCTCCCACTCGCGTCGAAAACAAGAGTTTTGCCATTTTACGATAATAACAACTTTGCTTTTTAAAAAATAAGATTTTTGTTTGACCTCGTATTGATCGTCTTCTACGTTGTGCAGGTGTCATTCTAGTAAAAGTGCAACCGTAAACACTTTTGTTGTCGTCGCTGTAGGTTAATTGCTGTAGAATAACTGCAGAACAATGAAAACCAGGGTTTAAATCCGGGAGGACACAAAAGATGAGGAGTGAATGCACACCTGGGTGGTTGGAATCCTCGATTCACCAGGGTTTCGAGGCTTGGCAATTTTCTATGTTAGCTATTGTTCTAACTATTCAACTCCATGTTTGATGGGAATGGGCAAGTGGCTTAAGTCCGCAACTTTAAAGGTTCTAAGAGAGGATAGCCAGAATGTAGAGATGAAGTTCAGCAAGTAGCGCTCACAGAATCCATTGAAGGGGTTGTTCGAATGTTTGTTTTCAGATCGGAGGATTTACGAAGCTTAAAATGTAAGATTGGAGGATTACACCTAAATGAAAATGAACCTCATTCAAGAAATTCATAACTCGATCTTCTGACATCAAATTTCATATTTTAGAATTTTAAGTCCATCCAGATGGAATTTGAAAGCATTTTGAAAGTGGCTAAATCAAATATAAATGACTCTGAGTAGCATTTCATATCTAATAGATCGAAATTAAATTTTTCATGAAGTTCACGAGATCTTGCAAGTCGCTAAGACGAAGAATTTAAGAGAGAAAAACCCCCAGATGTATTTTAATTAAAAAAAAAAAAATCTACTCAGAATTAATTTTTATCATTAGAACAAGATCAGAAACACGAAAGAAATTTAGCTAATTAATTTTAATAAGTGTTTGAGGGATGGGAGGAAACAATCGACATCGATGCAAACAATAAAGATCCAAAACAGCTTTTTCGTATTTGTGAGAAAGAGAGAAAAGTACGAATTATTAAGAAGGTTAATATATTCATTAACGAAATTAACCGAGCGCAGGATCACTTCAATTCTTAATTATTTTAATTCTGAGCATTTTTATTTCATCAACTTAATCAATTAATAGAAAAATAAAAGAAACAATTAGCGAATGCGATCTCTTATTGACAACGTGTCCTCTTCAGCATGCAACCATAATTGTCAGTTAGCAATTGCTTCCAAAATGCGTCCGCACCTCCCATACTCGCCTCCGGAGGTAAGAATACCAAAGAATTCAGCCACCCCTCAACGCCCCTTTGCTTCACCCCTAGGGAAGAAGAGAACTGAAAAACTAAGTGGAGAATAACCGTAAATACGGTATAACCATTGTAGCCAAAACTCCTTCAAATCGATCCACACAATTCCTTTGCTTCTTGGCTTGGCCACACTCCATTAGAGAGTAAGTTTCTGTCGGGGTTACCGACAATCCGGTTGATATCTTGAACGAGCGTGTATCAATGACACAAACACCTCCACCTCCTTGTCGGGCCTCTAGGTTATATTTCACCGGTTGCCACCGTCTCCTAGGTAACGCTGTGGCAAGTCAAGTGCGCGCCCCACTAATGCCAAGTGGCCGACCGATTCGGAAATTTAACCGAAGAAGCGGTTGCGGAAGTTGCAGCTTCCCCTCAGCTTGACTTAGCTTGAAACATCAAGTTTGTTCAATCAAGCTTCTGTATTTTTTTTTTAATTCTTGTTTTAAGAGATACGATTTTTTAACTTTTTCCCTCAATATAGGATTCTATTTTTTTCCTCCTCTTCGCTCTGTTCTTAGCCTGGCTCCTCTCTCTCTCTCTCTCTCTCTCTCTCTCTCTCGCTCTCTCTTTCTCTCTCTCTCTCACATACACATGAAATTGTGACGTCGAAGCGGAAGTTCCCACGGCTGTTCAATTGACATGCGTTCTGCCAGATTTCTTTTTATGGGCTAGATCCACCCAACGTCTCCTTCCAAACCGATTATGTGAAATTTCAATTTAGCTCCCTCCCAATACTGGTGTGATTTTTCGATCGTCATTCGACCGTGACTTTAAGGTTGTTTAAGTAACTATTTTGAAACGTTTCTGTGTAAAATACACGTGCGAATTGGAACCTAACAAGATTTTGACTCGGTATAGCGTTTACTTAATTTCCTTAGGAAGAACAGCTTTCCATTAAGATTGATCCATTCTGTTCTCGCCTGTCTCTCGCTTAATAACTGTTGCATACCCGAATATAATTTAACCAACTCTTCACTCGATACTATTTTTTACAAAGGTTATAATTTATTTATTCGAAAAACTGCAAATTACGTCGAGTTTTGTAAAATTCTTAATTTTTAACCGAAACCATTCATATATAGCCTACATAAAAAAAAAGAAAAAGAAGATAAATAGCTTCTTGAAAATTTTTCAAATTTAAATCGAAATTTTGAGTTGTTTTTATGGGTTTATATGGTCGTATCGAATAAAATTTCGCATACATTTTTTTTTTTTATTTTTCCTTTAAAGAAATGCGACTTTTCTTTCTTTGGTACTTTTGCTGTATCTTGAATGAAAATATCGGTTGTTTACTTCAAAGATATGTGCGACTCGATGTGTTTCTGCTATCTCTGGAGATTAGACGCACTAAAGTTGAAAATTTATCCGAATTTATCCATATATTTTTCTACTGTACAGCCAGCAATGCATATAAGATGTGCAGTGAAGTTGCAACGAGTTTCAGATAAACGATTCAAAAATCCGAATTTTTTTTTTAAAGGAACGAAAGAGAAATGTTTAAGTTCCGGTTATAATCTGAGCTTCTATTAATCGATTAGTAGAGAGTTCGTTTACCCGAAGCTTTCACTGACAGAAGAAACAAATCGCTGTTCGCGTTATGACCCACATTCCTTTCATCAGAGGGAGCCACAGATTACATCCGCCGGGCCTGATTGCAGTGTCATCGAGGCCCGAGTAGTGTTTGTTGTTACAATGCAAACAATCGGAAGCACGTTGATTATGGAAGGGAAACACTGACATTTTTCTATTGTTCTGCAGCGTAATTCGAAACAGAACACGTAATTGCGACTCTACATCTCATACCTGTTTGTTTCCAGCGCATTGTCGCCCATCAGAACCCACATAGATTTATTGTTAAGTGAAAAGGAGAAGGAATAACATTTTTGCGAGTCGGGTCTTGAATATATTACCTGAACCGAAGACAAAATGCCCTTTAAATCCGAGTAGCAAACAAAACATAATTTTCGGAACCACGAAAACACCGGAGTGGTGAACACTATTTTAAATTCAATTTTACAGTATGTTGAACACATTTACGTGAGGAAAATCATATTTCGAAGTTATTTTGACACTTAAAAATATAAGTAAAGACTATTTTGGATGCGATCCACATTATGTAAGAATAGATGAACATAATTTATCCATAGGTGGAAGAGTTCATTATACAAATCAAGCAGGAAATTATTGCGAATCGACAGGTTATAAACAGGAAAATAGTACTGTAGAACATCTAAATTCTATAACTACTACATACAATACGCAAGAAATACATTTGCGTGTATTGGGGTCTGAATTTATAAGTGTTTGCGTGTGATTCTGAACTAACAACCATCTTGTATTAGTTACGCTACAAGTTAATATATAGATATAAACGCTTTTTTTTTATGTAGTCGGGATTATTTACGTGTTGCTAAAAGCGTGAAGAGGGGGAAAAAAGGTTTTTATACTTTTGTAAGCCAGTAGATGTCGGGTGGTATTATTTCGCGAATAAATATTAACTCATGTTCAAAACTTGTTATCGTTAAATAGGTCAATAGTAATGGAGCCGGAAACTTTATAGAGAAAGTCAGGAATTGCTGTTTCCACTACGTAATTGGCACTGGATGAGGGTCATTTTGGCATACTGTATATTAGAGATTTGGCAAAACCCAAAAAAATTAAATAAATCAATCGTTCTGTGAGATGATACGTGAAGAAGAAGTAAATTATTAATGAGCGCATATGGTTTAGTGAATGAATAAAAATTGATTGATGGTCCGATTACCTTACTAAAAACAAAAAAATTCGGGTTAAATACGAAACATAAACAGATAGCTGAAGCAAGAATATGTTTCTCTTCGATTCTGGGTTATCGCCTACTTAACTGGAGTGGTTGGCCCACTTTCCACATCATTTTAGCCTCCGCTTTTTGTGAAGAGTATCGAGATTCTAGTTAAACCGCACTTTATCTTTAAATATCCGGTGTTCTCTTTAAATTGTTTTAAGTAGTTGCGATTTACGGTCTTTAGTAATACGCATAACCCAGATTTCGTGAATTGAAAGAGTTAGAAGGTTAAATCGTTCTCTAGATGAATATGGTAGGTCTTTAATGACGTGTATAATTCGCAGTGTTGTATCTCGAAAAACGCTTTATACTCTGAAGGGTGACCAATTCTATTCTAAAAATAATAAGTAAAGTGAATAATGATGACCGTATCGACCTATTTAACTGGCGAATAAAACCGAGAATTGTCTGATACAATGAAAACATGAGGTTTAAAGTTTGTGACCAAGAAGATAGCTAGGATAACAATGAACATTCCTGGACTAAAGAAGTTCAGGAAAAAACATGTCTATACAGAGCATTGTTATTAGTATTACACGGTTTAAGGATAAACTCATGTTGACTACCTACATGAATTCTCAAGACTGTTCACTTAATGATTTAAAAAGCTCGCATAGACATCACGTATTCGCGCAAAAAAACACGAAAAAATTCCCATTAGTTAAAATTTAAAAATAACATAGTTTAGCCTTAACGATAATAAAAAATGAACACGCGAAATATATACCTCCAGCATTTAGGCGGATGTCTTAAACAAATTTTTAATGAAGAACGAAAAACAAATCCTCCAATTTGTGATTAAGTCGAACATACCATTGTAATGATGAATATTTTATGAGATTTGGAAGACTAAACTCGAAATATTTAAAGTAACAATGCTTTTAAAATTATGTGCAGCTGTTTAAAACCTGTTATCTATGGATCCTATAGATCCGCCAAGTTAACAAAGAGATAATAAAGATATCATGATTGCTAGACAGTTAAAAAGTTTTTAAAAACAGGTTTCAGTAGTATAAAATAATATTAAAAAGAGTTTTAGGCCAAAAAAGAAAAAAAAACCGAAAACTGGAAGATCATCTTAGTAAAATACCGTTAGAAACGACTTTAATGATGTAATAATAATTGTCCTTTAGTAGTTCATCAATTTATTTATGTAAATGCAAGAAATTTCGATGATCAACCGAAGAAAAAAAATCAATTGGAGCCGTAAAAAAACGTAATAAAAGAGTAAAAACTTCGAGTAAACACCAATGAGGAACACAGCTTGCGTGGCACTGTTTAAAATTCGAGTAATGTATTTTGCATAAAATTCAAGCAAACTAGAAAAATTTTTAAGAAACAGATATTAATAAATTCCAAAATAATTTGTGGTTATCAAGCTTTAACAATAAACTCGTTCATCTGTTAACGCTATCAGAAATATTTCTTCCTCAAAACGGGCGAAGTTGTATCACCTGAAGGCAGACAATTACATTAGCGATATATTATTAATATGGCAACAAGCAACTTTCTAGACTGCATATGCGTGGACTGCATAGATTATACTGCTTCCAATCTCGGGTGTTGCCTCCGTCTATTCCTGATGCGTTTTCGCTTGGACACACGAAGCGGACAATTCGTTAAGAAGGAAATCAAGGAGAACAACTTTCGACGACCCTGGAACGAAAACAAGAGTTTGAAATTAGGTCTTTTCTCTAGTTGTAATAGTCGTACCAAAGAACCGCGCCTTTGGGGTGCAAAATCCCGAAGTTCATAATCCCCTAAACATCAGGGGTTCGGAGGAAAGTTACAAAAGCGCATCTGCTCTGGTTAATTTAATTTTGGGAACTTCTATCTACCATGAAATTCACCCCCGAGTTTTTAAACTACTGTGTGGTAAATTGCCTAGAGGCTTTTAAAAGGTGTATTTGGCTAGAATTTTATTAATTCTTGAAAAGTCATTTTAGAATGAATTACAGTTTTCGACTCGGTTTAACGCGATAAGAATTTATAAACGAGGAATGAATTTTTGATAGATCGAAAAGGCCAACTTGACAAGATGTTTCGAAAATTTTTATCAATATTTTTTGGCGTGTAATATGGCAAATATTCAATATTCTAATGTTATTCAATGCCCGAAAATTTTCGCTTACAAATCATTACATTCGCCATATCATAATTCAAATTGCTCTATTTTTCTCTCTTCATAAAGTATCTAGATCTATGCATCTTTTAATACCATCCTCAGGGATTATAAAATGGATGATGTGTCACATACTTTATGCAAATTACCCTTAATTTTCCCGATTCGGCATAAACCCCCGTGGTTACCGGGCTGCACTATTTTAAAATAATTTTTAATTAGATCTCATCTTGCATCAGGAATGGGAAACTAATACAGAAAACGTGATTTATTCCTCCGAAGGAAGAAACAAAAATATAATTTTTCTTTGCCTTACTTAACATCAAAAAATGTCCTTTCAGATCTAGTTCTACTTGGAATGCAAAGTGGTCCTATTGAATGACATCTAAAACCTCCCAGATCAAAATATTTAGCTACTCGCATTAACTATCATTATCTTCCTACTACATAGCAATTTTTATAGATAATTCTTTCTATTTTGTATTCTTTATTCGCGTAACAATATCTCATGTCGTGTATCCAAAGAAATTTATTCTCGCCAACAAGGACAAACTCGACAATGCTTCTGGAATATAATCTCGCACGAATTCTGTCGCAAGTTGATCTACTACCATTGTTCGCGTAACTAAATGATCTAGCTCAAATTTAGACCGTTTAACAAAACTTTACAAGGTTGTACAGAACTACTTTAACCTTTTTTCCTACTTCTCTGCTCGTTTTATAGCTCTGCAACAAACAGTTCTTTTTTTTTCTGCTGAAGCTCTTTAGCTTTTTCCTTTTTTTTTCGGAGTTGGAGATGCCAAAAAATCTGAGTAACTTCAAAACGTACTTCAAAAAGCGGATTTCGAAAGAAATTCTCGTAAAATGGTCATCATGGCTAGAAAGTAGAAAGTACTCGTAAAGAGAGCACTTGTAATGCACCAAATCTGAACCATAAACAGCGCTATGCGCCAAATCTAAATCATAAAGAGAGCGCATTTAATGCACCAAATCCGAATTTCTTCAATGAAATTTTACCTTGTTCTCAATATTTCCAGAAAACTTCTAGAAGGTTTAGTTTGCACGAAAACTTTACAAAGTGGTTCTCTCTCGTAGTAGCCATGAATGGCTGTTTTATAAAAGCTAAGCTGAACATGATCCGCGCGTAATATTCTTGAGAATTTTTAAAAAACACAATAAAATTTTTATAGATTTTACTTCCTTTTTTCTCCTATAAGTCGTGAAATATAAAAATGTTTCGAAGAGTTAAAAATCGTGTTTAAATATGAAGTAAAATGTAATGAAAGTGGAGTGAAGAAAAGTAACATATCATGGTTTTGGTATAAACAAGGGAAAAAAAACCTCACTAAATCCATTCCCAAAGGATCATAAATAGTGAAAAAGTGCATTTTTTAAAGTTTAACCTTTTTCGCATTTTTCAATTTATAAACCTTTCCATACTTCTGTTGCATTTGGCTTGGGATGTATCAGTAATGGAAGTCAAGAATTCGATTTCCGAAACGGCGCTTTGTAAGTGCCATGCCGTGACGTCACCGAAACGGGCCAATAGCTTTTTGGGCGGAGTAAAGAAGGTATCGTTTTAGGTAAGTCGCATTGTTACTTGTAATCCTCGACTGACACTTTTACTTCTTTTTTTTTTTGAGGAAGTTGCTTTCACGCGCATTTTCGTAATATTCTCGTCAGCATGGGTGTGTGTGATTCCCAGTTACTTAATGACGCAATAAACAAAGAGATGCCGACACCTTAATCGTCGTGATCTCTCACCTTTCCTTGACCCACAATTATTCTCCACCCGGAACTGATTAGTTCCAGCACGACCTTCCGGCTATCCACAAGTTGGTAGAAAGTCTGCTCTGATTTTTATATTTTAACGTTTACTACCCTCTAGTTTCCATCCAATCAGAAATTTGGATTTAATTATTTTTGTGTGGGTCACGGCTTACTCATAACTATCTAGATTGACACGTCAGAGGGGAAAGATCGATTCATTTGTCCCTTCTAGTGACGTAATTTTTCTTTGTGACCAGCCTCATGTGTGACGTCATGGGCGGATAATCATACTGACACCTGGATGAGAACATGAATATTTCCTACTTTAATAAGAGTTTGGTGTTTGCAGATAAGTTATTAAAAAAAGCAGCTTAGGAACGAGTTAGAGATTTAAAAATATTTATAACCAATTGCGAAGCTAGATTTAAAAATCGTGTGTGTTTATTGGTTTATTTCTATGACAGAAAAAAATTTCAAATTATTTTTATAACGAGCCAATAAGGAGTTAATTTAAATTTAAAACTTTTTTTTCCTATTGTGTGACGTAATGAATATTTATTTATTTTTTTATTATTACTTAAATTATTGTAAAGATTAAAAAATAATTATTAAATTCATCTTTATTGCAATATTGGGCTATAAAATTATCGAAAAGAAAGCTTTAAATGATAATTATAATAACAGTTTAAATATTTAATTAACCAATCATACCAGATAATTGAAGTATTTAAAATAATATATTAAACGCTAATTGGTTACTTTCCTCTGACGTAGAATGAAGAGCAATAAAAAAAAATTAAATTGCTTATTCACTATTTCGTCACGAAATGTTCTATTTTAAAAATATTTTTATTGATTTGCATATTTGTAATATTTAGTTAATTATTTATTAATTTTTAATTGTTACGCAATTAATGTTGGAGAATTATTTTTAAATCAGAAATTATTTAACGTGGGAATTACGTGATCGTTTATAACGTTTGAATTTTATATAATAAATTACGTTTATACGAAGCTATCTGTTGATTGGTTAAAATCGAGACAAGTTACCAATTAACGTGACTAATTTTAAAACTGATCAATTACGCTTTCTAATTAGTTATTTTGAAAAATTTAAATTACGAAATAACGAATTTTAATTGAATCTAGCCAATCACATTACCTAACGCGTATTTAAAGCAGATTTATGTAATTTTAGTTGTTTTTTTTAAATTATTTTGAGATGTTTTTTTTATTTTTAGAAGCGAATGAAGATTTTAAAGTTTTTTTTTGTGACTTTTATGAATTCGCAGTTTGTTTTTTAAGGAGATTGCTATAGTTTCGCTTAGCATCGATTGCTAGAGGGGAGGAGAAAGAACGGCGCTCTGCTTTGTGTCTCCGCCACCAGAGCGCACCACGTTGGTTCACACTGTGGCTGTCACGTGGATAGAAGTGTAACGTGTTGTGCAGATCAGTGCTAGGCCTTGCAGAGAGCGAAATCGTCAGCTGGCGAAGGACGATTAGCTTTTCTCTTCGCGCCATTTGTCTCTAGATAAAAACCGGCGGGATATAGGTGTTTCCCTAGAGTATGCCAGCATAGATCATACAAGTATCTGGTCAGTCGACAAGTGTAACCTGAGACTGAAGACCCTTTTCAGGGTGTTCGAGCGCTAAACTTGGTTTTTTTGTTTTGTTCGAAAGGTGTTTATGTGTTTTCATTCACAGCGGAAGTTGTGCGATGGTGACGTCGGCTGTCACGTGGCCACTCCGGAAATGATTCCAACGTGACGGTAAGTTCTCTTTTTCTTAATCTATTAGTTAGTGAGGTTATAGACGTGTGTTGCGCCAGATGGCGGATCGCGGACCATTTTCTGCGACCGGATGATATATCTGACGCCGTGATGTCGAACAAAGGGACAGTCCCGTGTTATATTGTGACATCATCACGACGGCTAACCTTTCTCTTTGTTGTATGTAATGACGAAGAACACGTGATTTTTTACACATGCAAGTAGCTGGCATGTACCATTTTTATTGCGGTGATTTTTGCCTCAACATTTTGTATCGCACTGCTCGAAGCGTGTAATGGGATAAAGATATTCTCGATACCCAATTGACACAGTATTGCCGCCTCTGCCTTTCAGATTTGACTACTAACCAGTTCCAGAAGGTCACCGGGGTCATAAGAACCTCACAACTGCCATTCACAGCTGTAACTAGAAAGACCCCATATATACTATTCACTCGGACCTCTTATAAAGAATTTCATTCAGGGCACGTGTTACGTTAAGTTAATTGGGGGAAGTAGCAAGATTTTAAACCAGAGCATTAAAAGATATATTACCTTTACATGGATATTTAGTTTGTCCGCATTTTATCCCGCGTATAGAAAAATAACTCGATCACGTGATAGTTTGGGGCAAAATGCCAACATTCGAGATTTATAATAAATACGAAATAAATTAATGGAAGCTGATAGTGTGTTCTTGCGATGAACACTATTCCGAAAGTGTCATTGGCGCAAACTGGCTATAGTGTGACGACCTAACAGATAGATAAACTAGGTCTAGTTAGACAAGACTGGTTTGCCTTCTCAGTCATCTGTCCTCCCTCCCCCCCCCTTCTTCGTGGGAAGGCTGGAATTCTTGAGGCAAGGTTCGTTCACTTGGACTTTAACAATAAAACTATCGTTGGCTAGTGGCGAACAAATGAGAACTGGTTACTTCTCCGCTCTGGCTACTTTCACTTAAACTAAATAGTTTACCAACTTTTGTTTTTAAATCCCAAAATAGTTTACGCTTGTATTATAATCGCTTGTATATCATTACACGTATTTTATTTTTATTCGATTTTGCAATTTATTTATTTTTTTTTTTTTGGTGCCTTTTAAATAAAGCATTATAAAATTCGCTTAGACGTATGGTTGTCCTCTCTGCAATGTGCTTATTTTTTCCTCTGTTTTATGTGTCTTCGAAAAAAAGTAAAATCTCAGTCACGTGATTACAATATCGATTTTGAAGAACCATACACGGATATGGTGTTCAAGTTATTATTTTCTTATTTTATGTAATTTGCAAAGTCATTTACGCGTAGCTTCTTTACGATTTGTAACGTGGAGCAATTATTCTCTATTGGTGGATATAATGCATTAAATTAGTACTATCGTGTGGGATTTCAACACCCTGACTGGTGTTAACAAGATGTAAGGGATACTACTGTGGTTGGCAGGTGGTTTGTGACCTCCCAGGTAGTTGACAGATGACAGCTTTTAAGGTCTCTTTCGTGATATTAATTAAGAATGGTCACCTTGTTGAGCTCAGGTGTTATGTACCGTCCTGACATTATATACTGGCAAACCACAGCAATATTTCCTTCTTAATCATGCCATTTTACAGCTTGGATGGGTGATTTATGATCGTGCCATATCTTGATGGGTTATCCTATTAATAGACATTTATGTTTGCCCTCATAATCTCAAAATTCCAAAATAGTCGGAGACATTCGAGGGTGCACAAAGTTTCATGCTTTTGCAAGACTAGCTTATCTGAAATCACATGACGTGTATGGGTGAATTATGATCTGGATGGGATAATTTTGTGTGGCGTTTGTTTATTCTCATAAGAGCTATGGGCGCATAGCGTTTCTCTAGTCGCTGCCCTTAATCAACTGTTTTATGTTACAGGCTGAGTGATTTATAATGGCATTTTGCGATTTTTCCTTTACACAAACTAAATCCTACCAACAAAAATAAAATAAAGTTGACATTTAATTATTTTCCCTCTTGTTAGAGATATACATTTAAGCATAGATGACATTTTTGCAGTTAAATAGCGTCATAATGAATAAGCTTCATCTTTCACCGCCGCCATTGTTGCCCACCTAAGTGAAGGTTGATCCACTTTTGCATACTAATCACCCGTGACACGTGATCGGGTTGCTAGGCAACATTATTAAGAATAATGTATCGATAAAAGCTCTTTTAAACTTGACTTTTCATATGTTATGGGGGTCAAGAGCGGAAGAAAACGAAGAATTAATAGAGAGATAGGAAGAAAATGGCGGAGGAAAATAATTAAGTTTGTTATCACGTACGATTATTATTATTTTTTTTTTTGGATGTTCGATACTTTTAATTCAATTGCTTGGTTCGGAAATTTATCACATTTCCTGTGACACACCTGCTTGGAACGGAAGTATGCCTGGGGAAAGGAGCTTCCGGTCAGGGACTCAACCGGAAGGACGGGGGGTGGCCACCTGCTGTCCACACTTCACCAGGACTCAAGGTCGAGTCAAACTTGAGAAGATATTAGTTAGCGTTACTGGAGTCTTCAGTTTTGATTTTTTAATTCTTGAGAGCACATTTTAAAATCGATAAAAAGGTAAGACGATCGTTAAACATTTTTAAATCTTTAATGAATCAATCTACACGTGCTGAGTAAGGTTTTTCTTATCAATTACTTCACGTGCTGTTCACGCGGATATTGTCAATTTCCGTCAATGAATGCACCTGCTGATCACTTTCTGTTCTACGAATCTGAGCGTAAATTTCACGTGCGCGCGTTTTATGTCTTGTCTGTTACTCCCTCGTACAGTTTCACTTTCTGAATACGTTCGTGTGTGCTCCATTGAGAAAACATAAAGATCTAATTTAATCTGACTTGTTACAAACACGTGGATTCGATTAAAATAGAAACGAAATTCAAGGAACCATATCCGTTTAATTATTAATTATTATTATTTTTTGTTATTGAAAATATTACTTGAAACGATATTTTTTCGCCAGATTTGGGTCTAGAAAATTCTACGAAAACCGAAAAAAACATGGTCCATTTGTGTATAGAGATACTTTCACACATATATCACCGAAGAAACAATTTACAGATAATAAACAGGTTTTTCAGACCAAAAGAAAGGAGGAACCATTTGGATTAGTCTATCTTGGTAAATGGGGGTGTCGGACAGGTGTAGGAGGCTGACAGGTCATTATCCCCCTCTAATGGGAACAGGTAGCACCCTAGCGGTGAAACACGCCGTGAGCTGCTTAACCATGCGTTATATTACGTTTTATCTTTAATTTTCTGATTGGTCAGACGAAACACATGGAAGATCCTTTAAATATCGAAGAGAGATCGTTGGCTTAATGTTTCTCCCATGGTTAAGTACCAGGGAAAAGAAAAAAAAAAAAAAAAACGCGTACACAATAACGTACTAGTTTAAAACGTAATAACGTCACGGTTACATTAGAAAACAATTTACTGTGTGTACGACATATTTCTCGATATTTTGGAATCGTTTCAGATAAAATCTAATGCCGAGTAAAGTATAAAGGTCAAACGAGACATCAGACGGCTTAATTCTCTAAAACTATTGAGCATGCCCAGAATGATATTTTTGAATTTAAAACACGTGTTTCTACATTCCACGTTGGGGAATCCCCCTATTTAACCATAACAAGTTCACCATTTTCTAATCTTCCAACAGCAGAAACGAGTTTAGAGTTGCACGTTAGGTGATAAGAATCTGTCTTATTAAAAAAACAAAAAAAAAAAAATATCCATGCAAATTTTCACTGATTAGACGTTTATAGCTTTATAATATATAGGGCATTATGGTAGTTTTTAATTAATTAATTTTATGAGTTCCTCCCAACCTTCATTATCTACTTTAACCGCTTTAGACTGTTGTATATAATATATATATTATATATATAATTTTATTGTATATTGTTTTATTTTTATCGCAAGATAAGAAGGATAACACGATTTTATTTAATTCACTTCGATATTTTCACTTTTTTTGCTTTCAATCAATTTTACTTTAGGAGAAAATTCCTCGCCAGCTTTACTACGTTTTCTTTCTTTATTCTTAGAATGAACCCACGCGCAAATTTCACGAGCTATTTCCTTTTATATCAATTACTGCACGCGCAGTTTCGATTTCGAAATACGTTTCTCGCGCCTCATTCATCGAAAGAGAGACGAGAATCGCTCTCGCTTTCTTCACGTTAAGTTCATTAATGAAAAAAAAAAATTATTAAAAACGGTTAACGTAAAATCTTCGATTTATCAATTTTTTTTCTTTTTTTTAAGTCGTTTGGTTTACGCTAATTCTAAGGGACGAAAACGTTCGAATTATAGGTATTTCTGTATAAAGTGACGTCACTAATATTCTAGTATTAGCTTATATGCTTGAGTGGTGTAGAGAGACGTAACAGAGTCAGTGTCCTGAGTCGTGTGAAAAACAACAGCGTTACGAAAAAAAAAAAGTATCGCAGACGGCATGAGATGCAGACGACCGTGACGACAAGAACGTTGTGAGTGTAACAACAAGTTCCATCCCATCGTCTGTAGTCCGGTTCTATAGAGGTAAATGTTCAGTAATCGGGTTGCGATGCTCGATAGGACAAAAAAAAAATTTTTTTTTGGTCACGTTTGCACTGATGATGTCACCAATTGAAAAATATTTCTAGTATCTCCTATCATCGCAATTTTTCTAAATTATTTTAAGAAACGTATTCTGTTTTATCTAAACAAGTTGTGTGACCTCTGTAACCAATTTGGAACGTTATCTGTACGTGCGATTGATCGAAAAGCCATCTAACACCAATCTATTTAAGATTAGTTAACGTGTTCAAGGGCGAACGAGTAAAATTAATTAGGTAATGCTTCCGTTTTAAAATGGTTCCTCGGTTTTGTATACGTTGCTTACGAAAGTGGCACATAACCTTAATATTTAATGAAGACTCGCAGACCGATTCCGTGTACGTAATGAATGGTATCTGTTCAAAAATCACTAAATGAGATCCTCCAGGAATTTTTTTCCTGTGTAATGGAGAGAGAGAAAGAGAGAGAGAGAGACAATGGAGTTCATTGCCAGTTAAACTTTATCTGGCTGGTACGCATGCGTTACCGGACCAACGTCCTTGCCAAGTTCGCCCTTGTCTATCCCTGGGACTGGTTTTTAGAGTGCAGGTGACCCTTCGGTTTAGCCAAGTTCGACTTGTCACCTACCTCTTTCGAATAAAATTTTTTCAAAAAAAATTTTTTAAATGTCTGGTTTGAAATTAATTTTTAAAACAAATGCTAATTCATCAGAAACCATTGTCTATAGATGTGTGTGTATAAATATTTATAT